>JBAMHZ010000008.1:2961356-2974173 GCA_037177395.1 Alpinia galanga | reverse complement strand
CTCATGTGCTTAAGTCGTAGTCCAATATTCAGCTCCATATAACATAGTAGGTCTAACCGTAGTTTTAGAGGTATTTTACGATCACATAAAACACCGAATGTTCTTCTCCATTTCAATCATCAGGCTTGTATTGTATGTAAAACATCTTTCTCAATTCCTCCACCATCTTACAAAAATAATCCTAAATACTTAAAGCTCCCAGTTTCAAACAACTCGTCATTTCCTATCTTAACACTTGTCTCATTATGTCTAATATTGCTAAACTTAAACTTCATATATTCTGTTTTAGGAATACCCTATATTCATAACTCTAACTCTTTGTTTTAGGAATACTTTAATCAATACGGAAGAACAATTTCAATAAATTAAAATAAAAAGGATAACAATCACAAACTTCATAAAATTTAAAAAAAATAATATAGGACACAGTTAATGAAATAACAGTGCAGGCTAGTAAATTAATTAGCCATGAATTTTGCAGTACTAGGCAATTGCAACCTTTGTCTAATCTCATTTTTCCAACACCATCTTCTCTCCTTGGTCAAGAACAGAGTTCTGAAAAGTTTCTCCTGCCCCTGCTCCTGCTCTTGGCATGCCATGTCAAATCCTAGGACTCCACAAACCACCATTAAGACCCCCTTCTTTCTTTCTCCACTGGTCCAAGACTCTACTCCACATCCCTTTATATGTCACAAGCTTATATATGTGTGTGTGTGTACGTATGTATGCATATGTATATAATATATGTATTTGTATAATTGTAAGATTCTAATAACATGGACAAGAGAACCAAGCTTTAGGAAGCATAAGAACAGAAACAAACCAATCACGAAAAAAAACAAAAAGTACAATTATTCATATAATACAAATATCTTACACTTCTCACATTGGCTTTGTAATAAGGATGGCGGAAGAGCACCATTAAATTTTCTAAGAGTGTCAAAGTAAGTGAGAAGTGCATAAAAATTGAATGCAACTCCTCATCACCATAAAAAACATGAGAGCATGTTTCTTAAAAGAGGATTCTTGTCTCCTTAGTTCATGTTTCTCTAAAATATGTTGTAAATGGTTTCCATCAATAAAAAAAGGGTATAAGATTTACCAACACTTCAACCAGTCATAGCGGGAGAATGCTCTACTATTGTTTAGCCACAAATCCACCCTAATGTGGTTTGCCATCAATCTTAAAAACCGGTGCTCAACTATTAGCTTACTAATTAATGTAGTCAAGATGCCAGTCTGAGAATGTTCAATCAATCTAATGAAATGACAATGCACACAAGCATGACATGGTTGAAAATGAAAGGCCACAGGATATAAGAATGTCACCTTCAAATATCCACAAACATGTCTGTCAGTTGCTTTAGTTTCATTGGAACTAGACATAAAAACTGACACCATAGTCATTTCTGTTGCCTAATGCATAATTTAAAGAAATCCACAACTTCGGCCCTCTTGATACCTACTATTGTCATTAATAACTACCACCCTCCAAATATTTTGTATTTCCTGTAAAAACATAAAGGCTTTCCTTCCAAATAATAAATCGTCATTCATAAATATCTTTCTGTTTTATTAAAAGAAACAGTTTGGTGCAAGAAGCTTCCACCATGCGCGGTTCTAAGGAAGGGTCTATTGTACGCAGCTTTATCCTGCTTTGCAAAAGATCTTTCTATTTTATATCAAAAAAATAATATTGCTTGCATAGATGAGGAGGGTGGTGCATGTTCAGGAATATATATGGATATGGTGGAAAACCAGAGACAGATGAATCTTAGGAATTGATGTGCTTAACATATATTATATCTGGCATGGCATGAAAAATAAACTTAGCAAGATATTGAGCAAGCAATGTCCAGTCATGCCATGGATGCCTATTTATATTAGAGTTCAATAATCAATATATTCTGTCATTTCATGTGAATCTCTTCCTATAAGCCTATCTATATCTGTCCAGTCATGATTTTTCTGGCAGCATCAAATAAAAAGCCTATTTCATTACTAGCAGAATTTCATGTCTTAGAAGAACCTACTATAGTTTTAGAAAATATACTATACAATGCAGACAAAAATTACAACTAACAGTGACAGGAATGCAAAGAAAATTATAGAGTAGCTTTTAGATTCCAAATACCTACACAACACTCCACAAGAAGATCTTGGGTATCTCTAGCAACACGAACATCAGGTGGTAACATCTCCTTTATAATCTTGAACATTGTTGCTGGAAAATAACCAAAATACAATATCAGGATACTAAAAATGTAACCACAGGAATCGTATTGAAACAGAATCGAAGAAGAATAATTTAGTCAGAAGATAACCAAATTCAGGTAAAGCCTACTGTTGAGAAGACACAAAACAGAAATTTAATGTGAGCAATCTTTCTCAAATGAACACATGTTTTAAATAAGTAAATTATGGGCTCTTACAATGTTTTTTGTTGGCAAAAGTTCAGTAAATAGAGGAAATTACTAAAGTCCATGCAACAATCATATGAGTTATTTGGATTGCCGCATCAATTTCTTTTGAGAAGAAACTCAAACATGGTTGAGTAGTTTTTTTTTAAATTTTGTTTCCTGAAAATCAAGCTACTCATATGTTAAGATGACTGATCGTATAAATATATTTAAAAAATTAAAAAAAAATCTAAAAGTTTCTAATTTTAAATTAATAAAGGATATCTAGTTAATAACAGGGATATGGTTAGTCAAAGGACTGAAAATTATGTTTGATGTGCACCAGATAAAGGATATCTAGTTCATAACAGGGTTAATCAAAGGACTGAAAACTGTTTGATGTGCACATGTGCACCAGATCCTGTTCAAAAGTACAAGGAACAAGATTAGAAAGCCAATAAGAGACATGCAAAAAAATTGGAAGTCACAACCAAGCTTAAAATTAAAAACATCTCGCGAATAAGAAAAAAAAAAAGGAACAACCAAACTTGTCCAAACCTTGACAGTTCGGAACTCGTACTAAAACCCTCACCTTACTGAAGTTGCGCAAAACGAAACAATAAGCTAACTCATGTTTATCCATCCTCTAAAACATAATGACCAAATTAGGGCAATTTAGAACACGTCCCAAACCCTCCTAACGCATAAATAAAATCATCGACACTAAAAGCAGGATAATTGACATAAAATATCGACAAGTCGCCATGTAAATAGAAAAACTAAATTAACGGACGTATTACTAACATTTTGGCAGCGAAACATCCTCCTTCGATTTTCCCAGGATGTCCATCGGCTCCATCTTCTGTTCGAACCCTAAATCGATCCCTCCGGTTAAACGACACTGGATCCACCGAGAAAACGAATCAAAAACGGCAAGATTCTAAAGAATCAACGGATCGAAAGGAAGAAGACACGATCGACGGGAAATGGTTCGATCGAAGCAACGAGGAGAACACGGGAAAGAGAGAGAGAGAGAGAGAGAGGGAGGCTGCGGCGTCTCTATTTTCCCGACTATTTTTAATCAGGGGTGTTTGCCTTTTAAACCGGATTCGGATCCGTTTCTACATCCAGCATTTCATTCGGATCCGGACCAGTGGGTCCCAACAAGGTTTAACTTAGGCGCGCGCTTCGTCTAAATCAGAGCGTCATTTTTTTAAAAAAAAAATTATATATAAAATAATTTTATATATAAAAAAATCTCTTTATTGTGTAAAAAAGTGATTCACTTGTTCTCAGTGCTCCCGTCAATTAATCCCACAGCTAATACGAAGGAGGTAAATTACGAAGAGCATTTTATGCTCAACCAAAAACTAACGCAGTACGAAAGCAGACACCCTGAAAAAGCTTATAGTCCTCGAGAATTGACCCTTTCTCTATTGTACAATTCTGCTGCCGCGTTAACCATGAAGCCCTCTCGTGAGGGAAAAAAAAAAACTTATCAAAACTATTTAAATTTAATTAAAATTTATTAATCCTCCTAAATTATTAGAATCTAAGCCACTTAACTGTTATAACAGCTATTTTAAACGATTTTGAACTATTTTAAAGTAATATTAAATAAATTAATAAATGACTCTTTATAAAAAAAAATGAAACCACGTTAGTGGCTCTCCACTATTGCCCCTATGTATAGGGAGGAAATAAATCAAGAATTTAGAATGGTCAGCACAGAAATACAGAGTCATCAATAGTCTGACGGTGAAATCCAAAAATTGACCCATTGCCCTTTCAAAGTTTAACACGGCTGCACTAGCCGTCCGAGCAAATTTTGAGGGCTAATAGATAATTATAGCTAAAAGTTATTACATTAACTTCAAATAATTAAATAAATTGCTCAATCTCTCCGATCTTACGCTAACTAAATAGTTTATAATATTAATCAACTAATCCATAAAATGAAATCGTGCTCCGGGAACAAATTACTCAAGTCGATCATCAAATGACCAGTCTATGGGTTTCTTGCCTTGATTCTTAGTTTTCTTGCTATTTGCGCCACCCTCGGATGAACAGGCTTCTTGCTGCTGCTGCTGTTACATTGCTCCAATTCTATCCAATTTATGATCCTCAGTATCAGTGACTGGGGACAGCAGCTACCTGACTTCAATCCGTCGCCATCCTTTTGAGTTTGCTTCTTCAGACCAGATTCAAGCGCTGCTTCCACAAACTCCACGAACCATCTTCCTGCCTCTTTTCTTATCTGCTTTGCCAATTTCATTGACCTCCCCAAGCTAGAACAACTTGGACCTTTATCCTCCTCGTCGTTAACTTTATGGCCGCCATCTGATCTTGGATGTTTGCCGAGGCACACAGTCACGGTGTTGGATGTTGATCTCGTCTTGGAAGCCAATCTCGCATTTTGGTTGATGGAGTTGTTTTGATCCCTCTCTTTTAAGATGCAGTCTTCGTCGGTTAAAGATTGTTGCATCTTTGCTGATTCGCTCGGTGCAGGGATGAGAGTAGCTGCTCGAATTGATTCTATGTCTGCCATTGCCTGCACGATCTCTTGATGGAAGCTCAGGAACTGGTCGAAGCAAGCTGCTGGTGATTCTGGCTTTCCGCTGTCGCTCAATTCGGAAAACATCCTGAAACAATGAAGTCATCGATGTCGATTGAATCCAGTGGCTAGTCAGGAATAATGGAGATGATGGCCTTACTTGAGAACTCTAACCACGGTTTCCGTAGCAGAAGCGTCTCTCAGGGCCTGAAGAGCTACCTTCTGAGCTGCTTCTCTCTGTTGCAAAGCCACCTGCATCATGCAATTTAACGCGACTTCACACTAACTAACGAAAATTCTGAAAGGAAAAGAAATATCTGGGAACCAAATTAAGCAAACGTTGTATGTAAAAACTACACCTTTCCGAGGGTGTTGAGCAGCTTCCCGGGCAAAGGTATGCTGCGTTCACCGCCGGAGCTGTGATACTGTGAGTTGTCGAAGGTGATTAAGGTGTTCTGTTCATCGGAAGTCCAGCATGTGCGCTCCCCGATGGATTTAGCATTCCTCAGTTTTGGCATGGGACTTTTACTTGGAGTCGTCTCCTGGAAGAAGAAGAACAATTGAAGCATGTGAGGTTCAACGCCAGATATTTCCTTCCTTTCTTCGCCGATAAACTCTGCTTACAGCGGGAAAGGGAGTTTTTTGAATCTTGGGATCTCTCTCGCCGACACTCTTCCACCTGGAGAACTTGGCCATGCTGCAGCTCTTCCTCACCGACGCTGAACCGGTTTCCTTGGGATCGACGGCACTCATTTTACTCAGAGGAGCTCCATTGACAGATGCTCTGGTCGCCATTGCCGGAGACGAGAAAACGCTACTAGTCGGAGTAAGTGTTATACCCTTTTTAGGGGTTTTGTCACCGAAGTCCAAAGCCACGGGCTTTACGCTGCTGGCGACCGCGTTCTTCTCCCACGAGCCTCTCCTGTGAACGGAAGAAATCGAGGCGACGGACTTGTCGCCTCCGCTTGCCATAACACGGGCGATTGGCTCGGGGGTACCTACGAGGGGGTGGCGTCCGGGCAATGGCCTGGCGCCGACGATGAGGGGAACAGGAGAGGCCGGGTCGAGGCGGTCGACGTGGATGAACTGGCCGAGCTGAAGCTTGTTGGCGAGTACAAGCTCGTCCTGGCCCTCCGGAAGCGTGGCGTAGATGGAGTGCGCAGAGTCGGAGAGCTTGATGTAGAAGCCGCGCTTCGGCCACAGGTCCTTTTCGTCCAGGTCGGCCGGGAGGATGTCGGTCACCTGCAGCAGCACGGTGCTCCTCCGCTCTCCGCATGACGTCGCCTGCTTATCCTGGTTCATGCCGTCGAGGAGCTTTCGCAAGACGCCCGGCGCCAATGCTGCCATGGCGATCTAGATTTCGGAACAATCTTAGCTTTGAGTGCACTCCAAAGTCTAGATTTTTTTCAGTTTTATACAATATCAGCACAACAATCTCGAAGCTGGAATACAATAAACAATCAAGAATCACCGGAAAAGAGAGAATTTGTGAGGAACAGCAGCTTGGGTTCTTGTTTCGTTACTTTTGAATCGATTTAGTAGGGCAGCAGGGGTAACATATGAAGGAAGAATCGTGATTAGTAGTTACTCGCTTATTTCACCTAGGTCATGGAAAGAAACCAAGGTGGGTCCTACGGGTTCTTCGAATCAACATGTTGGTACGTCGAGGACCAACAAGTGCGAGGTGAGTATTATAAGAAGCTGGTATTTCGCAGGCATCGTGGAATTTGGAACGTTGGGCAACGGTCGAGTTTCTTTATTTATGATTAAACTTAAATTATAATAATTTTTATTATTATCTGAAGACTGTTTTATTTTTTTTAAATTCCGTTTTACAGGTGAGAGAAATAACCCTAGTTTTTCATTCCCGATTTAGTTCGAATCCCCACGGCCGCCTCTTGGCGATCGTCCTCTTCCCCTTCCTATACGTCTCCTTATTTGCGATCTCGTATGTTCTCATTTGCTGTCGGAGTAGAAGCTGCCTAACGCCTGGCAGGTAGGTCCAAAAATTGGTCGTCTGCATATGCCATCTGGAGGAAGGCGATCGCCTAAATCATGTTGCCAAGGCGATAACTTTCTTTTTTCCAGCGATATGATATATGCGAGGTTCTGTGTTTCCGCTATTTTTCTTCCTGCTTTTTGTATCTTCGCTGAGGATGTTATTCATACTAGACTTAAGATTTGAGGTGTTTTTTGCAACAAAAAGAAAAAAAACACGATATTTTCTTTCTGTCCATTAATGCATATCGAGAGGTTTAGTGTCTTGCGCTCTTGAACTTCAAAAACAAAACAAAAAAAAAAATCGTGACTTTGGGTGTGTTTATGCGTATCAGTTTTCACGAGTTTATCCTTTCTAATCGTGAGAGTAAGGTAAATGTTGGTTACGTTCCTTTTGAAGGTAAATGTTGGTTACGTTCCTTTTGCTACATACATTTTTGCTACCACGTCTTGTTATATTGAATTTATATTATTTTGGGATTTCAGAAGTATTATCATTATGCCATACAACAGTTGTAAGTGGATCTGTTTTTGAATGTTCTATGTGTGGAATATTCTGCTGAAGCTACTTTAACTATTTTGACTGATTTATCAGCATCCCATACAACAGGATCTGTAGTGCTTATACTAGTGTACTAGTTTAAGTAATCTATTAGTGGAAATTTTAAATTACTAGGATATGTTAGCTTGGGATTATGAATCCTTGATGTTAGCATCTAATTCTTCGTTATATCAATGATTTCATTCATGAAAGAACTTAAGAAGATGGTGGAGGTGGTTATGTCTTTCTTACCAATTCACATGAGATTAACTTGCTTTGGTGTGCATAATTGAATGTGTTCATGCTAGTTTTTGAGATCCCACCTTTCTTCTAAACTTAGTATCTTTTGAAGTAGTTGGAGGGTTGTCTTGGAAAATTTCTGTTTTCTACATATGTTAGTTGAGTTATGTTTCTGCAGTAGTTCAATATTTGTATCTTTCCATCTCGTAGGATGGTTTTCTCCAGTTTCTAGTGAGGAATTCTGTTTGGTGATCTGGAGTTATGGGCAATCGAAGTTATTGCTTGTGATTGCGTTGTATTGTTTGTTTCTAGGTAGAGTGCCTGGCTTTACTTCGATGCTTACCATGTTCATTGCGTGAGATCCCTTGCAGCTATTATATTGCAGAATCAAAGTCTGATCGATTGACTTTAGTAGCCTTTTTTAGTGGATCTTAAATCGGAAATTAAACCATCTTAACTATGCCTGCGCCTATCATTTTATAAGGGCAGTATCACTAATGAGCAAGGATAAAAAAGGGTTATGATGATCATTGCTCGTTCTGACACCTCTTGTTTGAGAGGGGCTACTTCATGTCAGCTCTTCTTTGAGCAGAGTAGCAAATGTCTGAGCCCTTTCATGGTCAATTGTAGAGGAAACATGCTTTCAAAATCCCAGTACAGGACTTTTTAGTTGCTAACTATTTGATGTACAACCAAACATCTATTTTTTATTATTATTTTTAAAATTTTTTGAGTATCCTTAAGATTATACATAGCAAATAATTCTCAATAGAAAAAACAAACATTTTCTGCTGCTCATGGATGATGCACTATGGCTTGTAGCTGTTGTCACTGCTATATGGTGGGCTGTGATGAATATTGCTTTCTTCTGACACCTCTTGTTTGAGAATGGCCTTTATGGCTCTTCGTTGAGCAAATTCAGCGATAAATTGAGCCCTTTACTGAGATTGTTTCTTTTCATCAAATAGTCGAGTGGTTCTAGCCTTTTGTTGTAGAGTCATGGTGAATAATGCTTTCATCTGACACTTCTTGTTCGAGAAGGGTTTTATTCCTCTTCCTCCAGCAGATTAGCACTGAACCGAGCCCTCACTCCGTTTTTCTCTTGTATGGACTAGGCAGGTATGATCTTTCATTCTATGAGGCAGTTCAGCGTGCTGATCACAGAGGAAGTTGGCAGTGCAGAGTATGCCATGAAATGAACAAAAATCAAATATGAACATTTCATCCTCAACTAATCACAAACAATCGCAGAGTCTTCCCCCTACCCAAAGTCAAGGAATCATTTTCTAATTTCTTTTTTTCTTAAGTTTAATTGAGTTGTAAGGCTGTGAAGCAACTTGCAACTCGTTTGCTGCAGTAAAGACTTATTGTCATTCATAGAATGAGAAAGAACAATTTAAGCAGGTTAGCAGAGCATTTTCCAGTATTTTTATTTCCCATGGTTAAAGCAATATTTTCTATGGTGTTTCCTACATCTGCCAGATTAATTTGTTTGTGTTCTAAAACAATTGCAATATGCTTCTCCGAAGCAAATTTAAAGATGGAATTAACAAGTCAATGGAAACCATCACAAACTCTAAGCTGATCACAGAGGGCAATACATTAAGTAGCCATATATTTCTCGTCTTTTTATTTTCTGGATAATTTGCCATTGATTTCTTGCTTACACATCAGTTAAGCGTCCCCTTCATGTTTTCTGTGAAAATAAGTTATCTAATTAGGTGTTTGAGCAATCAAATATTTAGCTAAGCAGTCAAAACCGATGTGTATGCATTTACTTACCCAAATTATTATACTTGTTATCATTATTATTATTTTTGTTTTTAAAAAAAATTAGAAAAACTTACTGCAGAAGAGATGCCACGCTGATGTCACGTGAAAGCCAGGAATTGATACTTTCCTTGCAGCCGTGGGAGAATAAAGGAGACGAACAGGAAAAAAAAAAAAAAATTACGTACCTTCACATCATGGCGGTGCATCGCCTGACGCGTGCTCCGATTCTTCCTGCCCCCAGCTTCTAGGAGCCGCCGCCGGCGGGCCCATTTGCTTGCTTGATTCGATCATGGGTTCTCAGATCATCGGAAGCAGCGTTCCTAACCCACGGTAAGCATGCCCAACATTAGTTTTCCTTCTCCTTTCTAGCCCTTTTACTGTTTGATAAAATGTCATAGCGGTTGCCACCTGCAGAGAATTAAGCTTTTTTTTTTTTCTCTTTTGGGCCAAATTTGCTTTTATATCCAGGTCTAAGTAGGCTAATTTAGTATTCATTCGTCGGAGAGACGATCAAGTCGGAAGAGGGTGGTGGATTACAATATTCTCAACCCGTGATGAACGATTGTCTCTGTCCTTGTGTTGTTTGGTGAAATGTCGCAGTCACAAAATTTAATATCTCAGACACTAGGAATGACTTTGCTTGATAAATGCTGTCCAGTTTTTAAGTAGGAAAGTGAAGAACTAACCGATTGTTGATCAACTAGGAAATGGTTGGTGGATCACAAAATGTTAAAACTTTTGATGAAAGATTGCGGCTGAAGTTGCATCACTGAGCATTCTTAAATTAAAGGGAATTGTACAGTAGCGGGGTAACCCATGCATGGTTAATGCCTGCTACACGGGGAAGGTGGAAGGTGAACAAGGAAGATGGTCAGAGACAAGTGCAGTTGTTCCTCCACTACCGTGTTATCTCTTCTTATTCACACAGTAGGTTCCTACTACTTTGGCATCGCATTCACAACCAAAGTGATTAGAGCTCCTCCCCACTTCCCATCATCATCATCCTTTTTCCTCTCCTCTTTCTCTATATATTCTTCTTTCTTCCTCTCCCAAGATCCCCCTTCTTCTCCCACTCCATCATCAGCTCACCATTAATTTCCTTAGGAGAAGAGTTTTAGCTCATAGCTATACATTGAACTTTTCTGTATTTCTTCTTTACTGATCGTGATCTATGCAGAGCACTGGGATGGGCGAGAACAAGGCCATATCCGCGGACTACTTCCTAATCTCCAGTGAGCTGACTGCATGCTCGACGCCGACGCTAACGCCGGCAGCTGAGAGGAGGTTGCGGCCGCCTCAGGAAGAGCCGCTCAAGTGCCCGCGGTGTGACTCTGTGAACACCAAGTTCTGCTACTATAACAACTACAGCCTCTCGCAGCCTCGCTACTTCTGCAAGAGTTGCCGCCGCTACTGGACCAAGGGCGGCTCGCTCCGGAACGTCCCTGTCGGCGGCGGCTGCCGTAGGAACAAGCGCTACCGTCCTCCCTCATCTGCCATCTTGGCGACTGCAACGGTGCAACATCGGCCACAGCCGGCATTGCCCCTCGGCGACTTAAAACCAGTGCAGCTGCCAAATTATTTGACAAGCAACGGCAGTTTAAATATCATGGACTGCAGTTACAATTCCGACGGGCTTAATCTCGTCATGAACAACTGCAAGCATGGACTCGGAGACATGAACACGCTCGGGCTATGCATGGACGGAAGCCGTGAGACACTAATGGAGGAACCCTGCCAAAAGCTAAAGTTTTTCTTGGACGATGAGTGCATTGATCCCGGGGTGAAGCCCGGCGAAGGATCCTGGAGCAATATTCTCTCTGTTGGGTGGCAAGAATCAATTGGCTACTCTGATGATCATGGATCATTATCATCGTCATGGGCCAGAATATAAAATAATACGTCAATTAGTATAGTTATGCTGCTGCTAAATGAATGGGAGAGGGGAACGAAGAGACGCATGTTTGATTCCATATTTTGTTATCTGAATGAAGAAGAATGAACATGTGCTAACGCTTTGGTTTTGCTCGTATTATTTTTCCAATGGATTGAATGTTCAATTTCGAATGCAGTTTGATATGGAAAGATGGTAAGAGTTAATTGTTGAGTTGTTTCATATGGAAGAGAAACACCAATCTTCAATTGGTAATTTTGTTTGTTTGTTTCTTTAATTGACATATGAACTCCTCTGTCTGGAATGATTATGACATTAATCGGTTCGATTCACTCCCTCCTTCCTTTTTGAAAATATGTATAATGAATACAAACAGACAATGATGGAAATTATATCTGATATTTTCCTAAAAAAACTAAGAAACCTGGTGCAATATGGTGGCTCAATATTCAACACCTATCTATCTATCTCATTCATTTTTTTTAAACCGACAAATGCGGATTGAACCATTGAACTCGAAACTGAACATCAGTGACAACAACAACAATTACTCCCAATAAGATCAATCACTTTGTGGTAAATTTCTCAACGATCCATTTCATGGCAGAGGACTGCGACGACTGTTTAGTGGGCAGGAATGGCCCGCTCCACGGGGGAAAGGAAATATTCTTATTTTCCTTCTTATGTTTTTTTTTTCTTCTCTCCTGCAAACAGAGAAGAACGCCAGTGGTTTTGTCATCAAGGCTTTGGTTGAATTTCATTCCCACTTTGAGTTTCTACAGTTAATGCTGATTGACGTGGAGAGAATTATTCATGTCTCATGAACCAAGATGAATCATATTGTAAAAGGGACTCCGGTCTTCTAGCCTCATCGTATTTATTCACCAGTAAGAGAGATTTTTTTGACGGTTTCATTCATCTCGGTAAGTGCAAGTGATATTTCTTCACGGATTTATTTATATCTTTGTAAGTGACATCTTTTGGTAGATCCATTCATATCTTGGAGAGATATCTCTCGACAGATTTCTTTATGTCCCGATAATAATTTTCATTTTCGTTTGGATGCTCCGACTGATCGTGTACACACTTCAGAAGGAAGTTCTAGTTATTCATTTCAAGATGCCCCTGATCTTCATATTTTATGTGATATCCGATAGCAAAGAACCTCTATTATACCTATCATTTATAAACGTTTATAGGGTATTGTCTTCCAGTAGCTCTTTGTATATGACATTTATAGAGTAATGTCTCCTCACAAAGCCTATATTAATAGAGATATGATGATCTTTACTCTCTACTATTCTATATTATTGTTAGAGCATCCTAACCAATTATTCTATATAAAGAGATGAAGAAAAGGAAGAAAAAATAGGTAACAAGATTTGGTGATTACAAAGACCCTCATCTTATTCTTTCAGAAG
>JBAMHZ010000008.1:2947114-2960277 GCA_037177395.1 Alpinia galanga | reverse complement strand
ATCTTTCTTGACTATTGTATACTTTTTTAAGTTTTTCTTATTCTTACAAATATATATTTATAGACTATTCATTTTTTCTTTACTTTCTCCTATACTTTTTCATTCCACCATTAAGATTCTTTATTTAGTGGTGCATGCCCCTTTGACTCATCGAGTACACTCTTGGCTATTATTTTCAACCTTGATATCATATTATCCCATGTCGTATTAGGGTCACCCTATATTTCACCTAATACTTGTACTCCTACCTTTTCTTTAAATATATTTTATTTCTCATCCTTTAACTTCTACCGTTTAATTCTAGGAGTCGTATATATTTTTCTTCTATTGATACTATACTTGAGGCGTATATCTAACATTACTAACTTATGTTGGATAGTTAAGCTTTCTTCAGGGATAACTTTGCAATCTTTATAAATTTTTCTATTCCCCTTTCTAACCATAAAAAAGTCAATTTATGATTTATTATTTTTACTTTTGAACTTGACAAGTGTTCTCTTTTTTTAAAAAATATATTAGCTAGTATAAGGTTATATGCTATCGCAAAATTCAATATAGTTTTACCTTTTTCATTTCTTATTCCAAACACATAGACCCCATGCACCCTCTCATATTCCTCATTTTTCACTCCAATATGTCCATTTAGATCGTCTCCTATTAAAATCATTTCATTTGACAGAATATTTTGTAATACTTCATCTAGGTTCTAAAATCTTCATTTGATATCTTTATCTAATCTTGCTTGAGCTGCTTATATGATAATTATAGTTTATTTCTCCATTACTATTTTGAGTGTTATAATTCTATCATCCTTTCTAACTACTTCGATAACTTCATCCTTTAACGAACTATCTACAATAATATCCACTCCATTTATTGTTTTACATTTCCTGTATACTAGAATTTAAAATCTGAATTCTCTATTATTTTTGTCTTCTCGCCTATCAATTTTGTCTCTTGTACATATAAAATACTAATTCTTCTTCTAATCATCGTATCGACTACCTCTATTGCTTTATCTATGAAAGTTTTTATATTGCATGTTCTAAATCTTAGATTATTAGTTTTCCTATAATATTTGTTCGTACTCGACCTATGGTGTGAGAAATTTTACTTATTTAATATTACACCTAAGTTCTCATGGAGATGTAGCGGTTATTGCTGAGATGTTACAGTCGGATCTTGCAATGCGAACTTACATATTTATAACTACACTCGAGCTCGGGAGATGTAGTACACTCGAGTTCGGGAGATGTAGCAGTTCTTGTCGAGACGTTACAGTAGGATCCTGCAACGCATTCCTTTCGGGGAATAATCTAGTATTAATATAATAGTTTAGTGGATTCATTCATTGAATATTTATGTTACTTTAACGTTGGCTGACAACCTAATGTAATTCTCCTTTATCCAGGCTTAAGATCGACCATGACATGATTAACTCGTTATGGGCGGAGTTAATTAATTTTGATTAAATAAGATTAAAAAAATAAAATAAATTTTAATAATAAAATTTTTATTATTCATAATATATAAATTAATAAAATAAATTTTAAAATAATTTACAGAATATTTTTAGACCAATGAGATAATTTTATTAAATTATAATTGATTTTCTTTATTTATTCGAACTATAGCTTAAGCAGTTGTTGAAATTATTAATCTATTTTTTCATTCAAATTTCATTGTACCCTATAGTTTACCCGTAACCACAGCCCCGCGGATTGCGCGAGGTGGTTGCGGTCCCAAGTGAGGCCTCCGTCGTCCTATGAAGGCTGCATGAGGCCGCCCAACCATGTGAGGTTGCCGGTACCACCTGTACCGATGTCGAACAGTGAGCGAAATGATAAATTCCGTCAGTATTACTCAACATGGTTCGAGATTTAAAACGATAATTGATACCTAAGTTTCTGGTATTTCAATATCGTTATTGCTACAACAACCATGGCACTAACTAGCTAATGAGCAATGGTTATAAAGTTTCGACATTAATGTATTCCACTATTTGCATGTCTATTGCCATTAACATAATATGAATATTATTAGTTTTTTTAAAAAAACTTATTTTATTAACTAAGATCTCAAGCTTTAGAATGACTTATATTTAGGAAACATATTTGTTCTAGTGAAGGTCAACATTCTTTTACTTGCCTAATCTTATAATTTATTTCTTTCTTGCTTCTTTACTTCCAAATACAAGTTAATAATAATTATAAAGTCAATTGAACTAAATTTAAAAGGAACAAATTATAAAAATATAACATGCAAATGATATTGTGTTTAAATAACAAAATGGTTGGATATTATATAGCATTGATTATTATATCATTGTATTGAGATTGATCTCATAATTTTCCAATATTTATTGGAGGATAGTTAGTATTGAATTAGTTGCTTTACCTATCCATAAATACATAATAGCATAAATGTATCTCAGATTATCACTAAGAGTTAGACTTATATTCACATAACCTAAACTAGTTTCTAATTTTGGCATCACTTGTCTTTCCTATTGCTAGTGCTCTTGTTGATCCATCTTTTCTTATTTCTTAGTTGGTGTTTGGATCTCCTCTTCATGGAATCAAATGATGAGTTAACAAAAGTGAATTTCCTTTTTCAATTAGTATTGTCAATTGGTGCTTTTACTCTTGTCTTTTGCACTATGTATCCCTATGTCGACAAACGAAATCGAAGGATGAGACACTAGAAGAAAATCTTCCTGTAGATCAATTCTAATTGGTTCTATGACAATAATATTTACTCATGCTAACACAATATCAGGTAATGCTAGATACAATAAAATTTAAGATTATGTTAAATAGTAAATGAATTAAGGAATGATAGTATTTTTTTTTTGGTAACTTGTATGATTGTTATTATACTAACAAATTTATTTTAGGGGTTAAAAATTATCATAGATTTAGAAATTCTAGATTTGTTTTAGATTTATGAATCATAAATTTGTTAATAGTTTTAGTTAAAAATGGTGTAAAAAAAGCTTTTAAAGAACTAGATTAGAGAAAAATCTAGATGATTCAAATGATATCTAACTTTAAGTATAAAAGAAACTATTAAGACCGTGAGATGTGACTGGGTGGGGGGTGTGAATAGAACCGTGAGACGCAACTAGAAGGGGTTAATAGACACTCTCTTTTTTTCGTATGTTTGCCTATAATCGAGTTAGTACGCAGCAAAAAACCTAAAGAAAAACTTAGTTGAGTCTTGTTATGCTAAAAGGCTCCACATATCTGAGACTTATTTGCTTAGTATAATTTGACCTTAACTTATTGAAACTTCAAATGCATAAAGACCATGTCTTCAGTACTTCATCCATTTCTTAGGTTGGTTGACCTGGACTCATTAGAACTTTCGATGCCTAAAGGTCTAGCCTCGGAGATTTCAACTTTTGCCTAATGCTTGACTTGTCTGAACTTCACTTGTCTAGCCTTAGATAAACATTAACCTACCAGGACTTACTTGACATTCAGTAAGCCTTGATTTGTTGGACTTGTTGAGACTTCATCATTGCTGAGCATCTAGTTGACCTTGAACTAGACCTATTTGAACTTTTCCTTTTATCACTTGCCAAACATCCTATTTACATGGGCTCGGTTAGACTTTTAAACTTGCTAAGTATTCAATCATTCTTGACTTATTTAGATTATCATTGTCAAATATCTAGTCCTCTTAATTTGCTTGGATTTGTGCTACCAAACATTCAATCCTCTTGAGCCGCCTGCCTAGACTTTCAAACATCTATTAAACTGTCTTTCTAACTCCTCATTGGACTTTCATCTTGTTAATTCCTTGTTGGATTTCTCCATCTATCAACTCTTTGTTGGAGTTTCCATTTGCCAATTACTTAGACTTTCCGTGTGTTAACTCTCCTCTCTCGTTAGACTTTCTGTTGCTTTTCACCAAAGCCAACACCTTTTAGACTTTTCTCTTTGCCAAATGTTTGATCGACCTCGATCCATTTGGACTTTGTTCAATTTCATGTACTAGTCAATTTTGACCCACTTGACATATTGATCTAATTTAAACTTACCTCAATCATATGATTACACCAACATATTATCTAAAGATATTTTCTAAATATCAAAGTACAACCTTTGGTCTAGTAGGACCAAGCTACATTTGACTGCACAATCAATTTCCCTAACACGACCAACATAGAGTGTAGGACATTTAAGCATGGTTTAAAATCTAGTACCGTGCCAGGTGGCATTGCTAAAAATTTTCATTCTGCTAGTCGATCGATACCTTGATCATGAGGCTGTTGCAACCCTACAATGACCATCTATTTCTTTTTCATGTTAAAATTTTCCTTTTTTGATTTTTTTCTATTAAAAATCTCTTAGAATAAATAAAGAAAGAATAAAAACTCTTAATATCTTCTTCCCTTAGATTAAAAAAAAAAATTAAATATAATATATTTTCTAACTTTATAAAATATATTGCTATCCATAAATTAAATTATTTTATATATAACCTGAATTCAATTTTAAAGTGATCCAAATATATTTAAATTAAATATAGCTTAGACCTTTTTAATAAACTTCAATTAATCTAAATTTGACTTTTACTCGATAAAAATCAAACATTTCACAAATATTATTAAAACTTAAACTATCATTTAATATCTCAAATATAACTTAATAATAAATATCTATAATGATCAAATATTAATAAAAATATTTATAATTAATATATTTTATATTTAAAAAAATGTTAATCGACATGACATAATATGGTACCGAAATTGTATCATTTTGTCATAGATTGAAATTTAGGTACGGATCAAAATTTTAAACTATGCATTTAAGGTATAATTTGGTTAAGTGAATTATTTTGACAAATATTTGAGAAATAAATTGTTCAAGAAATGGATGAAAAGTTTTATAGTATATATTTATAATAATAAGGGTGGTGTATGATGTTTTAAATATATAGCAATTATGAGAAATATTATGAAACTTTAGAAAATGGTTATTGGGAGAAGAATAATAGATGGAACACACATTTCCAAAAATAAGATATATGGATGTTATTTACATAAAGAGAATTATGGAAAGTAGTAGAAAGAAGCATTTGCATGTGCTTTGTATCCACTTGAAAAGGCTTATGATAAAGGCCTTAACAACTACTATAATGGGGTTTAAATAAATAATAATTACATGGATATGATAGAAATAGGTTAATATTATTTTTGGTGTTAAAAGCTAGTCATAGTCTAATCTGGAATCTTGTATAGTGCTAGGCAACAAGGTCAAACGTGTCGTTTTAATAATTATTGAAGCTTGAGATTACTTAATATATATAATGTCTCTTATCATTGTGTCAATTATATCAATGAATATCAAGTCATGCTAAAACTTAACATCGCTTAGATGCTACAACACATGCTAAGATGAATTAAAATAATATTTTTTATTTTTATAATTTGTATCTTTACAAAAAAAAATATAAGTAAAAGGGTTTAAGCTTGGTAGAGTAAAAATAAAATATATGAAATTTAAATTTAATAATATTTGATGTAATAAGATAATTATGAAGATAGGAGATGATGAGTTATCTATAACTAAGAGCTTTAAGTATGTAGGATCATTTTTGCAATAGGATGGAGGAGTTGAGAAAGATGTCTTATATAAAATACAAGTAAGATAGTTGAAATGGAAGAGAGCATTACGTGTTTTTTGTGATCGTAGAGTACCTCTAAAACTTGAGCACACGAGTAGAGGATGAGGATGTTAAAGTGGATTTGTGGATATACGAGAATGGAAAGGATAAAAAATGAGAACATTAAAGAGAAAGTTAGGTTTGACATATACTTAGATGAGCAATAAACGTTCCAATTAAGCGATTTGAAACTATGATAAATATACATATTAAACGAGAAAAAAGACCAAAGAAGACTTAGTTAGCAATATAAAATTTATTTAAATATAGATGATAATATAATAGACAATAGTGCCTAGTAGTGTAAAAGAATCCATAGAGCTCAATAACGTAAAAAGATCCATATAACTTATTCTTTTAGTGGGATAAAATTTGATTATTGTTGTTGTTTGTTGTATAACAAAATGGGTCTAAACCATGGCACAAATGGAACACAAAGTCCAAATTTAGGTATATAGTTTTTTCTGTCTTTATTTCTACCTCTAATTCACCATCAACATTATATATCGGAACTTTAACATGGTATCAAAAAAGTATCATTCAAATTAATGACCTAACATCTGACACTACTTTGACTCCAAATTTTGAACCTTAGAGCTACTAAAAATGGGAGAAATTATTTTGATTTGATTAAGTGTCACTGTAAGCTCCTATCTTTTTATTTAGTACTAAATGAACTTACTAATCATCTTCAAGAAGAAATCATTTTTTATTTGTAGTCCATATTGTTTTAATTGATGAGAGCACTTGGGATAACATCGAAGCTTGAGCTAAGCTGAAAACATTAGAAATAAAGGTTTTAAGTACTATAATTTAAACATTATATGAAATGCAGTTTTATAATAAGAAGATAATGAATAAAGTTGTTAAGTTTTGATGAACATAAGACTAAAACAACTAACATCAAAGAGAAATCATATGTAGCTCTAATGATCTGTAGAATATATGAAAAATAAGTTGAAATGCTATACCTATGTTCCATTATAGCTTCTATAATTGGAAGAATTGAATTTACTAGAGAGCTCAAGAAATAGGGTGATCAAATAAAGCATTGGCCAATACCCTAAAAAATATTTAATTAATTTGAATATGTATTAAAAAGTGATTTCTAGGCAATAGCTGGTCGGCCTAGGGTGCCAAGATTAAATTAGGCTTATACACTCATTTACTATCATAACTTATTAATCATATATCACATTGCAAGAATGCGAACGAAAGATCACTAAACACAACAACAATATCAAAATTTAAAAAAGTTCTTAATAATAAATCCATATCACAAAAAAACACACTAAATTCATAATTAGTGCTGTACACTTAAGTTTTCAATAAAGGAAGTTCACAAGTGAATAGTGTTAAATAATTATCAAATCGATTTTTTTTTAGGAGAAAAACTATAAAAAGTTCTTAATTAGTTCCTCCTCATCACTTTCCTCACTTTTTCCCCTTATTATTAAATTCTTCTTTAAAGTCATCATGCATAAAGAGACCAACTTCTCCTCTCTTAAGAAAGCTAATGGGCTCCTAACACTACTACAACTATACCCCAATGAAACCTGATCCCAAAACTACTTCCTGGTTTACTTCATTTATCCATTCTCTAGCACTAGTGACAAGTTTTATCTCATGATCTCTTTCCTTCTCATTTTTGTGATTCTTCAAGCATGCATTAAAATAGATATACACTAGATCATTCATCTTCTTCATAAGTAGTCTTGGTTTATCTTGATTGTCATTGCTTACGAATAGCAAATACCTGATCTAAACATTAATCGCTAATACGCTATTAATTTAAATTAATAAATAAAATTTTAGAATTTATTTAAAATAATTAGAAAACTTGATCTTAGTAGTATCTATTCATGATAGAAAATCTTTGCACATGTGAATAATATACTCCATGATAACACTATTAGGTTCTATTTTCGTAGTTCCTATACTAGTAAATGGTATTGAAGCAAGAAGAAACAACATGTAGAGCAATATCTAATTTCCCCTATACATATTGTTTAATTGCATTTATATGACTTATGAAAAGATTTTTACATTCTTAAAAAAGAGTAATTATTTCCGTGTTAACATTCTTTATGGTGCCATGCACAAATTCAATTGCTGGATATTTATTAGCATTAACAATCTATAACTTTACTAACGACAAAAACACTCGAGGATAAAATTTACACTGTTCTCATCACTATAGCATTTGACCTTTAACTCATTTAAACCAATTGCAGTATGATCCACTTACCTGAAGAAACGTTGTCCTTAACTTTTCCCTTGCATTTATAAAATTTTTAGTGAAAGGAAGAAGTTACAAACCTTGTGATTTAGGCTCATATAGGATGCTTCTTTTGAGTGAAGCAGTGCATGATACTCAAACTCTTGTACTAGCTAAGTAAAAGATTTTCCCATTAAAACTGTATCCTTAATTTTTTTTTCCCTACCAATCTCCTCAAGCATTAAATCAATAGTGTGGGTTGTCCAAGAGATATGGACATTCCTCTTTCATTGACCTCCCAACAGTTAAATTTGTTACAACATTATTTGTCAGTATCTGTAGCTCACCACTTTCCTCTGCAACCTCTTTTATTCATTTATTATAAATCTTAATAATATATTCCACCTTCTGGGCACTCTTTCTCAAATTTAATCTTTGTTATTAGATGTATTAATGGACTTCAAGAAACTTGTCCCATATTCACAATTTACACACGTTCATAAGTGAAAAAGTTCACTTTTGTGCATCCTTATGAGCTTGGATTATATTGTTTGATTGTCTCTGCTATAGTATGGGAAGATTGTGGAGACTATATAAAACTGAATGTTTGTTCCATAGAACTACCTAGCAATGTATTGGTTGACTCTTTTTCTTCCTTTTTTGGCAATTTATCTTTGATGCTACTTTGCCTTAGTGAGCCTTGTGATGCCACAACCATCTATAGATCACTAACAGTAAATCAATCCATTAGTTCTGTAATTCTTGGTCTTTTATTTTCCACTTCTTGGATTTCTTCATCCCTTTCCCCAAAAATATTAACCTCTGCTATTTCTTATTTAACAACTTTGCCTTATCATTCTTCTTTTTTGTTGAGTCTATTCGGGGACCATTTTGTTAGCTTAAGATGTTACTATTTTGAAAACTTACAACTTTACCTAAAATATGTGTTGATGACCGAGCGATATTTTAAAGGGAGTGATATTGGTTAAGGATGATCAAACACAATTTATTAGTCAAATGAAGAGATTATTGGAAAGGGAGATTATAGTGCAATCGACCTTGATGGTTGAACGAAAAATCTAAGTGGGTTGCGGTTAATTGAACACTTGACAATTGAAAGTCCAATAAAGAATTAATAAGTGGAAAAGTTTAAGTGGGTCGCAATTGATCGGACACTTGGCACGAGATGAAAAGTGAAAGTGAGTCATAAAAGACTGAACACTTGACACAAATTGAGAAGGGAAGTCCAAGTGGATAATGGATGATTAGAAACTAGGCATGTGACAAAATTCTTAATAAGTCACGGGGTACCGAATGTTAGGCATAAGATGAAAGTCCTAACAGTTCAAAGACGATCGAATGTTAGGCACGTGGATGAAAGTTCTAATAGGTCAAGGAGGATTAGATGTTAGATACATGGATGGAAGCCCAACAAGTTAGGAAGGATCGGATGTTAGGCGTGAAACAAAAAACTCATGCAGGTCAATTATGATCAAATGTTTGGCAATGATGAAATCCCAGTAGGTTAAGGTTGATTGGATGTTTAGCATGAGAAGGAAAGTCCAAATAATTCAAGAAAGATTGGATGTTTAATAATGATAAAGTTTTAATAGGTCAAGATTAACCGGATGTTAGGTGAGTAAAGTCTTGGCAGGTCAAAAATGATTGAATGCTAAGCAGGAGAAGTCTTGGTTGGTGGAGGTCAATCGAATACTAAGCAAAGTGAGATTTCAGGCTTAGAAAGGTTGAAATAGTAGTATCAGTTGATTGCTGTGGAGTAACAATTGATTGATGAATCGTAAACTCCAAGATTGGAGGTTTGAGGGGGTTTTGAGCATGAGACTGTTAGGTGTTAGTAATTGGCTACTCTATCGGTCAAAGGGTGCACTCAACTGATATTACTATTCGAGCAAACTGAGAGTTTGAAACTAGGCTGATCAATTCGGCTGGTCATTGTTAGTCGACCGTTTGAATGAACAGAGAATTCGAAATTCGATTGTCCAACTCGACTAATTGTCATCGGTCGATTGCTAGAGAGCAGTAGTAGACTGATGTCACTATTCAAGCAAATAGAAAATTTATAACTCGATTGAGGGATTCAATTGTTTAGGCATCCATCAATCGATGGTAATGAAAAGTTGATTGTTGTGGTTAAATCCAAATTAGAAAGAGCCATTTTACAATAAATAGTTGATCTTATAGTGGAACAATTGACTGAGGGTGATAGACAATCGATTGTTAGGTGAAAATCAACCATGACTTAAAGCTTATAGAAAAGGGTTTCGTGGAAGAGTCTTGGGCTTGTTTTTGGGAGTTTTAGAGGAGAGTATTGTTGCATTTTCAGACCTCCGAAGGCAATCTAAGTGACAACAAGGTGATTAAAGCCAAGTTCATTTGTGTAAACTTGTTTGTTTCATTTATATTCATTTCATTTGTACATTTTTATTTGGTTGTATTACTTGTATAAGCACAAGTACTGTAAAAGGTTTTTCTGCCTTTGAAAGATATCTGAGAAGGAGAAAACATAGCGGATTATTGCTAAGATGCTAGGTTGAGTAGGAATCGAGGGTTCCAAACCATGTAAAAATGGGTTTATGTTTGTTTGTATTTAATTTCTTGTTTTCGTTGCGTACTAATCCTTGTAGATAAGTATGACGAACGATAAATAAAAAATTATTATTCATCCCCTCTAGTGATGTCAACGGTTCTAATAGTTGCTTCACCTCTAAAAAAATATGAGAAGAAAAATGATAGTAGACATTCGGGAGTTTCACCAAAGAGTCAGATTATAAAGTAGTAACGAGGGATTCAAACTACGTAAACAATCGTATTAACATTTGTATTTATATTTTTTACTTGGTGTTGTGCTATTTTTTATTTTGTGTACAAGAGATAAAATGGATAGGCGAGAAGGAAAAAATGATAGAGAACTAAGGTTTTAAGTTATAGTACATAGGAAAGAGTAAAACAAGAAATGAAGTGAGTATTGTTGTAGATAATTTGTTAAAGGATGAAGTTGTAGGAGTAGTTAGAAAGGGAGATAGAATTATATCTTTCAAGATAGTAGTGGAGAAAGAAAATTATGAATGTAATTAGCGTATATGCACCTTAAGTAGGATTAGATGAAGATACAAAATCAAGTTTTGGGACGATCTAGATAAAGTATTACAAAACATTCGTCAAATGAAATGATTTTAATCGAAGACGATCTAAATGGGCATGTCAGAGTGAAAAATGAGGAATATAAGAGGGTGCATGAGGGTGTTATGAGTTTAGAACAAGAAATGAAGAAGATAAAACTATATTGGATTTTGCGATTGCATATAATCTTATATTAGTTAATACGCTTTTGATAAAAATAGAAGAACACTTGGTCACATTCAAAAGTGAGAATAATAAATCACAAATTGACTTTCTTATGGTTAGGAAGAGAGATAAAAAGATTTGTAAAGATTGCAAAGTCATCCTTAGAGAAAGTTTAATTACTCAATATAGATTATTAGTGTTGGATATACGCCTCAAGCATAGTATTAATAGAAAAAAAATATACATGACTCATAGAATTAAATGGTAAAAGTTAAAGGATGGAAAACAGAACATATTTAACGAGAAGATAGTAGTATAAGTATTAAGTGAAATATACGGTGACCCTAATATGACATGGGATAAGATGATATCAAAATTGAAAATAGTAGTTAAGAGTATACTCGGTGAGTCAAAGGGACATGCACCACTAAGTAAGGAATTTTGGTAATGAAATAAGAAAATACATGAGAAAGTGAAGAAAAAATGAACAATTTATAAGGAATTATATATTTGTAAAAACGAGAAAAACTTAAAAAAAATATACAATAGCCAAGAAAGAGTCTAAAAAAATAGTGAATGAAGATAAGAATAAAACTTTTAAATGGTTATATCGAAAATTGGATACAAAAGAAGGAAAAAAGACATTTATAGAATAGCTAAAGTGAGAGAAAGGAAGTCAAAAGATCTTATCCAAATAAGATGTATTAAAGATGAATGCAATAGGGTATTAATAAATGATGGAGAAATAAAAGAGCGGTGGAAGAGGTATTTTCATCAACTTTTTAATGAAGATTTAGATGATCAAATTAATTTAGATATTCAAATAGGTTAAATGAGTATAAAAATTTAAAATTTTATCGTAAAATTCAAATTTCAGAAGTAGAACAAGTTTTAAATGAGATGCAAAATAGAAAAGTCGTTAGACCAGATGATATTCCGATAGAGGTATAGAAGTATCTAGGAAAATAAGGTATTGAATGATTTACAAAATTATTTAATATGATATTGAAAACAAAAAAATGTCCGATCAATGAAGGGTAAGTACTCTAATTTCCTTATGGGGGGATGTACAAAATTGTTCAAATTATAAGTGTATTAAACTAATGAGTCGTACTATGAAACTTTGAGAAAGAATAATAAAAAAAAGATTAGGAAGAAGATCAAAGTTATCGAAAATCAATTTGGGTTCATGCCTGAAAGGTTGACAATAGAAGCTATACATCTTCTCATGCAACTAATTGAAAAGTATCAGGAGCAAAAACAAATTTTACGCATGATATTTATTGACTTAGAAAAAACTTATAATAAAGTTCTAAGAGAAATCATATGAAGTATTCTAGAAAAGAGAGGATTAAAGATATCTATGAGGAAGTAACGATCAGAGTGAAGACTTCAGGCGGATTAATTGAAGCATTTCCAATAAAATATAAGGTTGCATAAAAAATAAGCTCTAAATCCCTATCTTTTTACACTAATCATGGATGAACTCACTGGACACAATACCATAGTACATATTATTTGCAGATAATATTGTTTTGATAGATAAAACACGTAAAGGAGTAAATGTTAAATTAAAATCTTAGTGGGAAACACTGGAAATGAAAAGTTTTAGGCTTAATAGAGTAAAAATAGAATATATGAAATTTAAGTTTAGCAATATTAGATGTAATGATATAAGTGTTAAGATAGGAGATGACAAATTATCTAGAACTGAAAGTTTTAAGTATTTAGGATCATTTTTATAAAACGATAAAGGAAATGAAAGAGATGTTTTACACAGAATACAATCAGGATAGTTGAAATGGAGGAGAGCGTCGGGTGTTTTATGTGATCGTAAAGTACCTCTTAAACTTAAAGAGAAATTCTACAAAAGGACGGTTAGACCTACTCTATTATATGGCGTTAAATGTTGGACTATGACTCGAGCATATGAGCAGAAGATAAGAGTTGCAGAGATGAGAAT
>JBAMHZ010000008.1:2913313-2926833 GCA_037177395.1 Alpinia galanga | reverse complement strand
TCTCCCGGGCCGAATTCTGGCCAACGCTGATCGAAATTGCGTCACCATTGGCTGCGCCATTTGCGGCCATAATTTTGGCTGTTTCCGGTTGAATTCCGATCAGAATTCTGCCGGAATTCCTCCGGCACCGACTCCCTAGGGTTTATCGGTCCTATTGGGTTATAATTTGGCTTCGATGACGACGATGGTGGCGACAGACGACGACGCTCACGGGGTGCACGGGAAGCAGTGCACAGCATAGTATTTTTCTCTCTCTATATATAAACATTTAATGTACATATAATACTGAAAAACAAACAAATAAATAAAGATCCAAAAATCCGGATACACTACTTTGCTTTTGAGCTTACTATTTTTTTCCCAATTGTCAGGACTGACTAGGTTGATAAATATATAGGGATAATTTTTAAGTAAATAGGGATCAATTTTTAGATAAATCATAACTCTAAGCTATCGATTGATCCCCTCCTTTACACTTATAATATCTGAATTTCTGATTTACTTTCCTTCTCGATAGAAGCAACTGAAGAGGATTATTAACATGACGATTCTATATTTTCCCTTTTCTTTTCCCTTAAAATTTTTGCCTAAGGTCCTAATATCTCTCAGAAGATCGCATGATATTTTTTGTATTTTTTTTTAAAAAACATGTTTCTTTTCTAAAAATATCCTTCCCATTAATTTTTTTTTTAAAAATTCACAGCCACTGCGATTTGGTGGCATTGTGGTCTTATCATGCAACTATAGACTATCTAACCGTGATAATGCTCACATCAAATATTTTTGATGATTAATTTTTCAATTTAATGAAATGTGATAAATCATAGAGAGTTTTACTTTGATTCCTTTTGGACAGGAAAAATTAAAATTTAATAAAATATTTTATATTCGTTGAAAAATTAATCTTAAAACTTCACGTAACAAATATGTTAATATGTAGAAACTACCTAATTGAGCAACTAAGTGAATGCACAGCAACTAGGTCTCGATCACCCCTGATCGTGGTGGCAAAGTTACGACCACGCACCCTTGGTCGCGCTGACAGTTTTTTTTTTCAATGAGACGGATATTTTTTTTTTTAAAAAAAACGTTATTTGAAAAATATAAAAAAATATTATGAAACTTAAAAAAATATATATATGAAAATTAAAATACGAGCTTTGAGAAATGTTAACGGAGGAGCGAGCTGAGTATCGTACGTACTGGGTGCCTGAGAGGGCAAATAATGCTCCATGTGGCCAGTCGTATTCACGCCAAGGAAACAAAGCAGGCATGCCAAGTCCTTTTCATTGAGGCTGTGCTCAACATGCATAGCTTGCTAGCTAACCTATCAATGCCAACGCTCGAGGGAGCCTAACTAACAGTTACACACTTGTACTCTACAAATCCGATTGATCAATACTGTCAGAAACAAATTTAGAAAGGTGGATCCTTAATTTACCCGATCGAAGATGAAATGGAATTGGTTACAATCTGATTTTTAAATACCGTTAATTCTGAATTACCGTCTTCTTACTTCTTCCCTGGTAAATGGGGCAACAGCTACGGCACTGGAGTGTGAAAGTGAGAGAGATGACGACTGTTCTTTAATGGCAGATCAGACAAACGAGGAGACCAGAGAAAGAGAGAGTGAGGGGCTGCATGCCAAAGGGAAATGATGCAGGATCGGAATAAATCGGAGAGAGAGAGAGAGTGAAAAAACGGGAAGACAAAGGCAGCCCGAGACTCCCGTGACCGCGCCTTCCATTCAACCTCCCTCGCTATTCCGATGCCTTCGCCCTCATGCAACGCACAGTCGCAGCCACCTCCCTCCTCCCTCCGCTTAATTATTGTTCATCATAACTCGATTTGTCCCTGTCCGCCGGATTATACTGCCGCACACGTTACAGCGTTGAACTGGAATCTCTTTGCACAAGCAGCTAGCGATCGCCATCGGATTGCGTAGCCGAGGAGGTTTAATCAGCCGGAGAACAAGTTTGAAAATTAATCGCTCTGTTTCACACCGGCAAATTGCAAAACAGAGAATGTTCCATTGCAAAATCATTAAAAAGAGAGAGAGAGAGAGAGATTCAACATCATCCAGAAAACCATAAAGCATCAGCATGATTTAGTACGAGTGATAAATTCATCATGCAGCAATCTGGCTAAGACCTGCAGATGGAAGCAGAGAAGAAGTTAGTTACAAATCGGACAGTCACAGAGTGCACGAAACAAACAGTACATCTCTTTATATTTCCAAAGTAGAGAGTACATGTTTCAGCTGAAGTTGTGCATGAACCCTGTCTTCGTACGACTCAGCAACTAGCTCTCACTCAGAACTTATTCCTCTCTCGAATGCTGATAACTATGAACTACCTACTCTGAATGCATGAGGTTTGTTAATCAATGGTGTTCCTTCGGTCTCCATGCCCTGCAAAGCTGGGCAGAAGCATAATTAGTGGAGTCATGGAGAGCCATCACTGAAATTTATGCTGAAACAGAGAAGAAGGGGACTTCAGACCTTCAAACAACCAGTTTAGGAGCTT
This sequence comes from Alpinia galanga, assembly GCA_037177395.1. Classification (NCBI taxonomy): domain Eukaryota; kingdom Viridiplantae; phylum Streptophyta; class Magnoliopsida; order Zingiberales; family Zingiberaceae; genus Alpinia; species Alpinia galanga. The sequence goes on along the minus strand of JBAMHZ010000008.1, from coordinate 2,924,308 downwards.
GTGCAGATATTGTCAATTAGTAGGGACCGATTGGCTAATTGCTCAAACTTAAAATCCCTTTCTAGCAAAATATTCTTTTCACGGCCCACCCAATATCAATTACAGCCCAATCCGGCCCAAACATTGAATCGGTCCGCATGTGGTTATCGATCGGGATCAGGTGTGGGGTTCGTTTACGCACCAATTACTGGGAGGGTAAAATATTGGGTCAGTGCGTTGTAGAAAAGAATTAGCGAGGCCTCAGCATGTAGCTGTTATAGTTTTAATCTGCCTTCTTCTCGTTTGCATTTATCCGTCCAACTCCTCCTCCTCTTCGTCTCTCCCTCCTGCACTACGAATCGCAGGTACGTAGATCTATCGCGTCGATCGTTCTAAGGCTTCTGCTGAATTCTCTTTCTGTCGAAACCTTGGAAATTTTGATCGAAGGGTTATTTGTGCCCGTTTTGGTAGTTGTTCTTCCCTCATCATTGGTAGAGTGTTTTTTCATCGTCCTTGATTTAATTGTCAATTAAAGTTTCAGGCTTTGATTTGAATGCACGAATTTATTGTTCTCTGTGTAGTAGGTCCCATAAGATGAAGATCGCATGAGATGAAAAATGCGCATTGTAACTTCTAGTATCTGGTTGGTGTTCTGACATAACATGAGAAACTAAGAAACCTGCTTCAGAGTGGGGTGGCTCTTTCATGCAGAGGATTTTGAGTGTACTTAGCGCTGCCATTGGAAATGAATGCCCTTCGGGCTGCTTGATAGTTGACCTAGAGTTCTTCCGCTATTGTTATCTCTACCAAATGAGTAAAGGGTTATATTAGATGATTCAGTGAACTATGTTTTCTATCTTGATTACTGTTTTCATTTTATACGCACAACGTCTTGAACTTATTTATTTCTAAGATTATAGCAAACTTGTTGACACTCTTATGCCTATTTTTGATTATTACAAATGTAAAGAAATTAGGGATGCATGAACGGTGTACAAGTCACTGTCTGTATAAAATTTGGGGAATAAAATATTATATTATCTTTGGGGAACAATAGGTGAGAGAAGATCACCACACTTGAGGCGAAGATGGAGAGAGGAAGACATGGACTAGAGGAGGCCTCCCTAGGTTGTTGGAATTGGTGGCCTCCGCCAATGGGGAGTATTATTGAAGAAAAATCTTAACTAGACTGTGATACTATGTAAAATTTGGAGAAGAAGTATTGCATTGCCTTGATGAGATAATAAACTTAGTGTAAATTCCTAAACCTAAAAGTACTAATATGACACTAAATCCACCACACATAAATACCTAATAATTATAATACCATTAACAATATGAACTCAGATGATCATGTTGCTTTTTTATCTTCCATGTATCACATAATTTGTTATAAGCTCAATTAACTGGTATTCTATATTGTTTTTTCTTCTTCCTCAATGCATCTATTCCTCTTTTTCTCGTTCAAGTTATCTATGTCCTCTTTGAGTTACACCATGCCGTGCCATTCTTGCAGACTTGTAATAATCCAATTGATTCATTTGATACTACAATTTTTCTCCTACTATGAATTTTTTGAATTCTGAGGGTTATATTACCACAGTGGAAAATTATCTGATTTAACAATCTCTGGACACGGGTGTCCTAATTCATGTGTCTGACAATGCTGCTACCTGTAGGGGCCGTGAGGATCCAAGGATATTTGTCGCTTGTCAAGAGATGGCTGGTTCTTTGGTTCAATCAGCAATTCTTCCTACTGTTGCAGTGAAAAGGGGTCAAATTCACCTTCAAGGCTCTGGAAATGCTAAAAGGAGTGTCCAAATGATGGGTTATCAGAGAAGAGCTCTTCTTCCATTGCAAGTCTTTGAAGGCTCGAGGAGGATAGATATGCTAGGCACTTCATCAAGATACAAATGTGATTTTTGCTCGGTGGTTTCAAGATATATATCTCATTTGCAAGGGAAAGCCAGTCGAGGAGTTGCTAAGGCCATGTTTGATTGTTTTACAGAAAAGGCAATGAAAGCAATAATGCTTACTCGAGAAGAGACAAAACGCCTAGGCCACAACTTTGTTGGGACAGAACAAATATTGTTGGGCCTTCTTGGTGAAGGGACAGGTATTGCTGCAAAAGTTTTAAAATCAGCGGGATTAATCTTAAAGATGCCAGGGTGGAAGTGGAAAAGATTATTGGTAGGGGAAGGGGAGTTGTTGCTGTTGAGATACCTTTTACACCTCGCGCAAAACGTGTGTTAGAATTCTCATTAGAGGAAGTTCAACAACTTGGTAAGTTTGGGATCTTCAGTTATAGAGCTTTATTGATGAGCTTAATTCCAGAACTTGTTTTCTTCGTATGTTAGCTACGTCTATTTAAAAAATTATGCTATTTTCAACTATCTGCTAACTCGTTCATCCAGTAAATCACTTGTTCAATATATTTGGACCTTTTTATATCATGTAACTTATATGTTCTAGAAATGTGGTTTTTGAGGTGAATTGAATGCCAGCACCACACTGCTTGCATGACCAAAAGCAGAATGTTCTGCTATACACTTCAAATCAGCAAAAAACTAACTAGGTAGAAATGCATATTCTACTTTTCTGAATCACTCGGGATTTCAGCATCATCACGTATGACATACCTCACTTGCACTGATGAGCATATTTGCAATTCTTCATAGATTGGTCGGTCATTAATAATTATGGTTGAACATAATAGTATCTTACACATTGGAAAGCTGATGCTATTCTCTTTGTTGTATGTTTTTCCGTTTGTTTATGCAATATCGAGTATCTAGGTCATCCAACATATAATGAGAGGATAACATGAAACCATATTGTCTGTAAAACTATGGAAGCATTCAAATCTCTAATTTGTCACCAAGCTTTGATTTTAGCATGGTTAATTATGCCCTTCAGGTTATAATATTTCATAGTGTATTAGTGGTTCTCATGTGGGTTGATTTTTCTTATTGATCACCCAGCAAATTAAGATGAGTAAATTTTATAAAATGACACTTAGACCTGATATGCTATATGGAGTTAAATATTAAACTATATATGATTTGAGCACATGAACAAAAGATGAAAGTTACCGAGATGAGAGTGTTAAAATGTATATGTGAACATACGAAAATTGATAAAATAAGAAATGAAAATATTAAAACGAAAGTTAGGGTTGTACCTATTAAGGAAAATTTTTGAAAGACACATTTAACATGGTACAAACATGTATTTAAATAACTAATAGATCCTTCAGTTAGGTGAAGTAAAACTATTATAAATAAATAAATTAAACGTGAAAGAGGAAATCCAAAGAAGAATTAGTTTATAACGATAAAATAAAATAAAAATTATTTAAACATAGATGATGATATACTATGAGATAAAATTTAATAACATAAGAGAATTCATATAGTCGACCCCACCTAGTGGAATAAGACTTGGTTATTATTGTTGTTATCACCCAACAAATTGCATGAGTTCGGGTTCTTTTATTTTCTCTTGTTTTGCTGGCCTTTTCCTTCTTTTTGTTATCTTTCAGGTTTAAGTTGGAATTCAATGATCCATATCGTTGAATTCCAGGTCATAACTATGTTGGGTCTGGGCACCTGCTTCTTGGGCTTCTTCGTGATGGTGGAGTGGCTGCCCGCGTGCTTGAGAGTCTTAGAGCTGATCCAAGCAACATACGTACTCAGGTAAATAACTGTTTGACTTCATTTTGTGTCAATGAGAAGTTAGTATTGAGGCAACTTCGAGCTTCATCATGGAACAGATTATTCGAATGGTTAGGAAAAGCATTGAATCTGCGCCTAGCGTAGATGGAAGAAGGAATGGCGTTAAGAGGTCTATACTTGAGGAGCATGGAACAGATTTAACAAAGTTAGCAGAGGAGGTAATCTTGGATCTCTAACTCAGAAACATGCTTGTTAATTATTACCATCAAACATGAAACTCTGTGCAACATGGTAACTCTACAGGGAAAGTTAGATCCCGTTGTTGGTAGGAAAGAACAAATAGAACGAGTTACACAAATTCTGGATAGGCGTACAAAGAGCAATCCCTGCCTAATTGGGGAGCCTGGTGTTGGAAAGACAGCCATTGCAGAAGGACTTGCTTGGCGCATAGCCATTGGAGATGTTCCAAACACTATGGAAGGGAAAAAGGTGTTTTAACTACTCATTACTTTAATTTATGATTTTCATAAAGAGGTAGAAATCATGTAATCACCCAGAAGTGCTTCTTAGACTGCTATTATTATATCGTCTGTTTGTTTCCCTTTCACTCTGCATATGAATATCTATGGTGTATAATTTATTTTCGACTTTGTAATCTAGGTGATTACCCTTAATATGAGGCTTCTACTTGCTGGTACTGGATGTCGTGGAGACTTTGAAGAAAGATTAAAAAAGTTGATGGAAGAAGTTAGACAAAGCGGTGAGATAATACTATTCATTGATGAAGTACACACACTAATTGGAGCAGGAGCAGTGCGGGGTGCCATGGATGCTGCTAATATACTAAAACCAGCTCTTGAAGAGGTGAACTACGGGTATGCCTATGTGGCCCAAATCATTATTAAACATGTACCTTGGATTGTAATTTGTTATCAACTTTGTTCCAGTGCATTGGAGCCACTACGCTTGACGAATACAGAACACACATAGAGCAGGATCCTGCTTTGGAAAGACGTTTTCAGCCTGTCAAAGTTCCAGAACCAACAGTGGATGAGACAGTACAGATTCTTAGAGGGCTTCGCAAAAGATATGAGATTCATCACAAACTTCATTATTCAGATGAGGCTTTAGCTGCTGCTGCTGAGTTGTCACATCAGTACATTAGGTTTGCGAATTGTATTTTAATACCATCCTTTGCATCGCAGACACTACATTAAAATACCCCTTGATTCTGTTTGATAGAAGGATTCAATTGCTTTGTGGACTACCCATAACTTTGTATTTATGATATTGTTTTTTTCTCTGATTTTGTTAATTGAGTTAGTGCATAGTTATCTACGATCCACAATGGTTTTGTTTTTTGTTTTCTTCAAGTTTAAATGTAGCGGACTGAGGTTCTGTTTTGTTTTCTTCAATTTCTATATTAATTTCACATCTTTCTTAAGTTCGCTGGTGTAATCTAATTAAAAGCACAATTTTTAATGCAGTCACTAGTAAGCATACTTTTCTGGAATATTTGCATGTTTGCATCATTTGGTCAACAACTGCCGTGTTGTTTCCCCCTCTTGAGGGATACGTTTTAGCAAACTGTAAACTGATGTTGAGTTCGAATCTTTAGGAAGGGTTTGCACCATGCAACTCGATGTTTTAACTGAGTTCTTCCCCTGACAATCAACCATCATCTTCTATGGTCTTCATATTGTCGGTGGAGCATCATTCAATATCTGTTTTAGAAAGTTTTATTGTTCAACTAGGCTATTTTATATTGGCTGTCAAAAAATTGTTGCTGATGACAAAAGTGAAACTTTTGATTGTTCATTATCTTGTTCTCTCTCTATTCTGTCCTGTTTAATCTGCATTCTCTCTTTTGACCAAACGAATGGCTATGAAAAGTATAAACATTGTTATTTCCAAGCGATTCTTTGTATCCTGCTATTAGTGATCGTTGCAGTTATTCCTATTTGCATTTGTTTCTTACACATTCTGCTTTGTTTTTAGGGATCGCTTCCTCCCTGATAAAGCAATCGACTTGATGGATGAAGCTGGATCTCGTGTCAGGCTTCTCCATGCACAGGTAAGTTATGATATTATCTAGCATGGTATTCTGCCATGTTCACTTCAATTTAATACTTTCAACAGCTTCCAAAGGAGGCCAGGGAACTGGACAAAGAACTCTGGCAGATCAATATAGAAAAGAATGAGACAGTCAGCCGTCAAGATTTTGAAAAAGTACATTTATTCCAATTAAAAGTCTATAGCTTTTTGTTATGAGCATATATTATCCATTGTTGATCTCCAGCACAGAGTAATCCTGTAATTCCTGAACCTAAATAACCTTTATCTTCCAACATTTCTTTTGCAGGCAGGAGAACTGCGTGACAGAGAAATGGAACTGGAGGGTCGGATATCAGCACTGATTAACAAGGGCAAAGCAGAGAGTGAAGCTGGTTCCATTGTGACAGTGTCAGACATACAGTACGTAGTAACTTCATGGACTGGAATTCATGTGGAGAAAGTCTCGAGCGACGAGAGCGATCGTCTTCTCAAGATGGAGGAAACTCTCCATGCACGTGTTATTGGCCAGGATGAGGCTGTCAAAGCCATAAGCCGTGCCATTCGTAGAGCTCGTGTGGGTCTGAAGGATCCCAGTCGCCCAATTGCTAGCTTCATTTTTTGTGGCCCTACTGGCGTTGGCAAATCAGAATTGGCAAAGGCACTAGCCTCTTACTATTTTGGGTCTGAGGAAGCCATGATCCGGCTCGATATGAGTGAGTTCATGGATAGGCATACTGCCTCAAAGCTCATTGGCTCACCGCCTGGTTTTGTTGGCTACTCCGATGGTCTGCCGCTTACTGAAGCAGTCCGCCGCCGGCCTCACACTGTTGTCCTATTTGATGAGATAGAGAAAGCACACCCAGACATCCTCAACGTGATGCTCCAGATTCTGGCAGATGGCAGGTTGACCGACAGCAAGGGTCGGACAGTTTACTTCAAAAACACTTAATTATGACCTCCAATATCGGGAGCAGCGTGATCGAGAAGGGAGGACGTAGGATCGGATTCGACATTGCCTACGATCAAAAGGACAGCAACTACAACCTAATCAAAAGCCTTGTCACAGAAGAGTTGAAGCAATACTTCCGTCCAGAATTTTCTCAATCGGCTCGATGAAATGATAGTCTTCCGACAGTTGACTAAACTGGAAGTCAAGGAGATTGCCGATATACTGCTCGAGGAAATCTTTGACAGGCTGAAAAAAGCCAAGGAAATAGAAGTGCAAGTGACAGAGAGATTCAAGGATAGGATAGCGGATGAAGGTTACGACCCGAGTTACGGAGCTAGGTCACTGAGAAGAGCTATAATGAGGCTCCTGGAGGATAGCTTGGCCGAGAAAATGCTAGCTGAGGAGATCAAGGAGGGAGACTCAGCTATTACTGTATCTTAATCTAGAGGTATTACTGTCCTCATTCTCATTGGAGAAATCTAAAGATCAAAATGCATTTCAACAACAGAGTTTGATCTTCCGGTATCGAAACCTCAGTGGATCAATGAAATACTTAGTGAAGAAACTGGGATTGGAGGATGAATCAAAGCTAATTAATTAAAGATAAACAATTTAAATAGAATAGAGTTTGATCACCCACCTTCAAATGATCCTTACAAAGTCCTCCAAAGCTGGGATCCAACTCTGTTCAATCCCTGCACTCGGTTCCATGTCACCTGTAAAATTGACAACTCTGTAGCACTCGGTTTCATGTCACCTACAAAGAACCAGTGCTCGATCTCACTGTCAACGAGGTGCGAGACAGTCTATAATCCCCTCACTTAGCAATTAAAGTTACACCGAAATGAAGAAAATCTTATCATCATTTTGGCATTTGTTTTGACAGAGATGTTTTCAACTAGAAATTATACCTGCATACACTCCATATATGATTTGTGCTAAACACTGCTCTTCAAATGCTGCTCGGACTATCTTCCCTAGGACTGCAAAATATTTCTGGAACGAAGAGCTGCAGCATTCTGCTTCATTCAATTCATTATGTATCTACTACACTCAAGGACCTAATCATTTAGGAAACTGAAACTAGATTCTTGATTGCATACAGGGCAATGGCATGCCATAGTGCTTAAGGTGGAATCTGGGAAGGAGTGCCCTGCAAAACAAGTGTCAGAAAGTCTGCACAGCGGCAAGAACAGCAGCGCTAGCTGTTAGTGCAGAAGAGCAGTAGAATTTTGAAAGGCAAAAGTGATGAAACCTATGGCCACCTAAATTTCTCAGGCTTTCCCCCTCATGTTTAGAGCAGAGAGCAGTGAGAGGAGATTGGGAAAAGACAATATATTTTCTCGTAAATATTCGATCTTTAAAATATTTACTTATTTATTTATTGAGAAAAGCCTTATCCTGCTTCAAACACTAATATTTACTGCATCCATGTTTATCACACTTTTTAAGAGTTAAAAATGAAAACAAAATAAAAGAACAGCAATAAATGGTAAATGAATGTACACATCTATTAGAAAGAATCTTTTTCTTTTTCTTTTTTAAATATTGTCGACCTGTTTTTTAAAGGGGATTTAATTTTGGGAATTGGAGTTTGCTGTTTGAGCGAAGACATGGGATCTGGAGGGGGGGATCAGGGACAGTTTGGAAAAGAGTTGGAAACCGGTGAGGGATATGAATGCGATTGGCAGGTGGCATTTAAGCCGCGACGTACGCGGCGTGCTCTGAGATCAATTGCAGCTTCTTATTCTGCAGGGCCTCTTGAACACCATCCAGTTCGTTTGTCTCTTTGGATCCCCAACCCGTCCAAGGATTTTGGTCGTTTGAAAAGGGACTATGTTAATGACCTCCAACTGTGCCTTATCTACGAGTTTACCCTAATCGAGACTCAAGCTCTTGTTTAATGTTTCTTTCTTCGGCCTTCGCCGTTAAAAAATTCAGTGGCAATCCTGCGATATCAAGACGGGTAAGATGATTTTCCAATTTTGCCACTCTCACTCTCCCTCAGTCTCGCCCTCTCCGTCTTCTCTTATTCAAGCTTAGCAAACTACGGCTAAAGTAACTCGCGCAAGTTGCAGCCACGACAAGCCGGGGAACCACTTACTGCCGCCATGTAGGCGTCCGCCCATGGGTTGCCCTATTAGCAAGCGGAGCGCCGCCGCTGCCTCGGCTCCCGCCGAGAAATTGCACCGTCCGCCGCCCTCCGACCGAGCCCGCATCCCTCCAGCGCTCTCCCCTTCAGACGCTTCCACCTGGCCGACCTGGCTCCTCTCCGTCACCGGAGATTCCCTCCTCGGATGGAATCCTCGCCGAGCGGACTCGTTCCGTAAGGTTGCCAAGGTACGGTTCCTCCTCCTCCCCCCATTTTAAAGATGGAGTTTTGAGGTTTTTTGTCGAGGAAAACTCCGGTCTTGGTGTTCAGATCGGGTCGGGGACGTACAGCAACGTGTACAAGGCGTGGGACGCGGAGACGGGGCGGATGGTGGCGATGAAGAAGGTGCGCTTCGACTTGGTGGAGCCGGAGAGCGTGCGGTTCATGGCGAGGGAGATCACGGTGCTCCGGAGACTCGACCACCCCAACGTCGTCCGGCTCGAGGGGATTTCCATTTCCCGCGTCTCCTCCGCCCTCTACCTCATCTTTGAGTACATGGAACATGACCTTACTGGGCTCGCCGCGTCTCCCGGCGTGCGTTTCACGGAGCCCCAGGTCGGCCCCTTTCTCCCTATTTAGGTTCTCAGACTTTGGGAATGTGAAATTGCGTCTTCTTCCTGATGATTTAATTCAGTCAATTCTTGGAGTTAAATCCCTTCCTTTCTTGGCTAACCTCTGTTCTCCTCTTCTACTGTTTTATTAATTACGCTGCAGGATCTCCCGGTAACATTATAATTTCGAGATCGAAATTTATTAACCTTTAGAGTTCAGACAGATAAAAAAAACTGTGCTGCCATTTTTATGCAATTGTTGATGAATGATGCATGCTGCTGTTTTTTGTAGAATTGACCAATTTTGGAGGATTTTTTTTTTTAAAAAAAGAGGAGTTCTTGCACCCTTGAAAACGAAAATATATGTCTATTTTATATATAAGTGACAAATTGAATCCTAATACCTTGACTTAGAGTGATTGAAAGGCAAGCTCAAATATCCTTCTTGCTGTCTCTTTGTTTACAATTAACTAATATTGTAGACTATACAATGACAATCAAACTTTATCCCACTAAGTGGGATCGGCGATATGAATTATTCTGTCATTGGGCTCTAATTCCTACTATATTATCATCTATATTTAAATAAATTTTATCTTATTTTATTGTATCTAATCAAATTTTCTTTAGTTTTTCTTTTTTTATTTGATTTGCATATTTATAATAGTGTGACATTGTTTAATTAGAGCATTTATCGAAACATCTCTTCTGGAGTTTTCTCTCAACATGTGCAACCTAACTTTTACTCTAATGTGCTCATTCTTATTTTGTCCATCCTCGTGTGTTCATACATTCATCTTAATATCTTTATTTCTGCAACTTTTATCTTCTACTCATGTGCTGGAGTCATAGCCTAACATTCAACTTTATATAACATAACAGATCTAGCTGCGATTTTGTAAAACTTCCATTTAAATTTTAAAGATACTTTATGATCACAAAGAATACCAGATGCATTTCTCTATTTCAATCATTTTGCTTGTATTGTATGTAAGACGTCTCTTTTAATCTCTCTATCCTTTTGTAAATATTATCCTAAATATTTAAAATTCTCAGTTATAGACAATTCATTATCTCCTATTTTAATAATTATCTCATTGTGTTTACTATTGATAAATTTAAATTTCATATATTCTATTATTATTCTACTAAGTCTAAAATCTTTCACTTCTAGCGTTTTCTTTTAATATTCATGTTTAGTATTTACTTCTTCATGTGTTTCATTTACTAAAACAATATCATCTACAAATAATATATACCATGGAACCATATCTTAGATATGTCCAATGAGTTCATCCCATGATTAGTTAAAAATATAGAGACTTAAAGCTGATACTTGATCTAATCCTATCTTTTTGGTAAACGCTTCTTGACGTTTTCATTCTTGTCATTATATTCTCGTATATATCCTTAATTATTTCAATATACTATATACTAATACCTTTCTTTTCTAAAATTTTTCACGTAATTTTTCTTGAGACTTTATCATAAGTTTTTTCAAAGTCTATAAATATCATGTGTGACTCTACTTTTGTTCTCAATATTTTATGTACAGCTTCAATATTGTAGACAGTAAAGAAGAAAAAAAAGTTTGATTGGAATGTTGTAAATGTAAAAGGTTTATGGCAATGGTTT
>JBAMHZ010000008.1:2886772-2910068 GCA_037177395.1 Alpinia galanga | reverse complement strand
CAGTGGTAAAGTATATCCTGATTTCCTCGGGCTTTTCTTGTGCGGCACAGGAGGGAATGAATTAATGTACAGTAAAAATGGTAGAAATATTATGAGAATATATTTGAGTGAATGTCTATAGAAGTGTTGTATTGGCTACACAATCTAATTCACCCACAACAATCAATAACAATTACATCTTATCTCATAAGGTAAAGTCGGTATGTGAATCTTTCTACATCATTTGGATTCTATCCTCTACTATATTATCATTTTTATTTAAATAAATTTTATCTTATTTTATATGATTTATATATCCAATCAATTAGTATACAATAAATTTAGATAATATAAAAAAAATTAACAAATTGTATATACTATAGGTGTAGATCTGTGAAGCATTTGCTCTAAATTAGTTAACAACACAAGATGAGAGTAACATACATAATTCATGTAACATTCAATCATTGCCAAGTTTGAACAACAACTATATAGATCTTGCAATTCCAAACATGATTTCCAACCGAAAGAATAAGAAAGACGACGTGCGATCCGGTAATGAACTCAAAACTCATCGACCTTGATAGAATCGCGGGGCGTATCGTAGGCATCCTTGGATCTTAGTTTCTTCACACCAGCCATGAAGCAGATCTTGTCTGACTTGTAGCTTTCCACACCCACTTGGGTGACTTTTACCCAAACCAGGACCTTCGTCTTCAAGCCTTCTATTCCCGACAACTTCCCTCTTGATAAAGTACACTTGACACGCTTGGCGTATCGTAGCACCGAAGAATCTTTGAAGCTGATCTCGCAAGCGGAAGGGAGGTGAACAATCAACTTTGATGCTGATTCATCGAGCTCGTAGCATATGATGTTCCTGGGAAAGAGGCCTTGGGGGAGGCCATATTCACGGAGGAGATCTGGTAGAGATTTTGGTGGTTTGCCTGTAGAAAACAAGAGCAAAATGAACCGATAAATATTATCTGAATACAAATACAAATACAAATACAAATACAAATACAATCGGAGGTTGACTAGTAATCAAAGCCAAATTAGTCATCGTAAACTTTCAAAAGTCATCATACACTCACAAGCAGCTTGTTAAGTTATTAGCAGGTGGCACAATGTCAACAAAAAACTACCAAGCAACACATCATTCAACTGATTTCGTGAATGCACCTTCCTAGTATGTAAAAAAAGTACGAGTTATAAGGATGCGATAGAACAGACACAGGGGTGTTCATAATGATTCAATAGAACCTTTTGGTCGATCAGAATATAGGTGTGATTACAAAGTCGATATGACAGACAGAGAACCTAGTTGATATAATTTGGTGATCACTTAGCATTCAGTAGAAATGAATTGCTAATAAACACAATAGTTCACTTTGGCATTTTAACTTCACAATAAAGATACATCTTACTCGGAGGGGTTCTGAATTCGTACAAAAGCACTATCAGAAGGTTTAACCTTCTCGCTCCATCACCAAATGAGAATTCACACATCCAATGCGATGTGGTAATGCCTTGTGGTCAAACACCGCCAAAAAGAAAAAAAAAACATCTTAGGACATAAAACTCGGGCAAAGATTCTCTTTGCTCCATGAAGGGGACCTTTACGACATGACACCTGCCCGCAGAAATCTTAAAAGTAAATATAATAAAAGACATATTTCATCAAATTGTATATGCATCTGCCAAGGTGAACCAGTTAATCTTGTACAACAAAAGGCCATGGATATTTCAGAATATTGTAGGTACATCAGCATTGTATTCCAATCGCACTGATTTAGTAAACACAAATAACCAACTTTAACAGACATGCGGGTTAATGCTTTGTAAACTTGTATACCATGTGTGTGCGCACGCTGCACATGCATGCAAATATGATACAAGACATTGGAATTTATCATATTGTAGGTGCACAAAGCTCTGTATTCTAAGGTTTATTGATTTAGTAGATATAAATGCACTACTTTAATAAACATGTTCAAAATTCTGATATTTCTCTTTAAGATTTCCAAGAGACAAGTGAGTGCCACATGGTGAAGCCACTCTTTATCAAATTGTGGTAATGGGGAACTTCAATCAAGTTCTGTTCCATCTATGTTTGTTGTAAATTACGGCAAAAAAGATAATCACAAAGATTGAGCAGAATAAAGTTTGAAATCAACATGTAGCTTTGCATGTTAGTCACAACAATTTGGCGCTTGTCTCAAGTTGCATATCGACAGTGTAAACTATAAGAACTGGAACCAGTAAGGATGGCACTGACTCATGCATGAAGTGTAATTATTGGTATCACAATCCAAGTTAGTTGAGATTGATGGTCAATTGTTCTATGAAAATTAGCAGCCCATACACACAGAGCCTTTCAAGATGCATGACAATTGACATAAAAATTTGAGTTGACTATCAAGAATCCCAAACACATGAAATCAATGGTAGAGATCGCTGAAAAGAGGAATGTAGAATTTTAGGCTTCCTTTGATTGGATAGGTGAAAGGGGATCCTGAAACTATGGAATTTGCTAATCAACCAAAATACCAAAACAAAATTGGTCTTTAAAGATAGTGAGCTCCTCCATATGATAATTAATCCTATAAATCCAATGTGATCAACATCTAAATGTCAGGACACTTCTAAACAAAGATATCCAATGAATTCATTACGTCTGCACATAAGCACAAGATCTTCATTTTACCATGTAGCATGCATGTGCATCATACGATAAATGCCAATTCTAGATAATAGTTCATTAAAATTTCTTTAAAGAAAAGGAAAAGAAGAAAAGAACTACATTACAGTATTGATGCCAGTGAATGCTATGAGCATAGGTAACATAGCATTTGCATAAGGTGACAATGGGTGGCATCCAATCGGATTGCCATATAGTGCATATACAGTAGCGAGGGAAATATGCAACACATGCAGTTATCATTAAGAAATTACTTAATATTTAACATAAATATATAAATCCATAAAGGATAACTTAAATGAGTATTGACATTCTGTAAGAAAAATAATTCACCAGCCACTTACAAGTGCAAACACCGAAAGTTCTAAGTTGGCAAAATACAAAAAGAAAAAAAAAAACAAAGTACAGTTATGCTTAATTGGTGTTCCTTTTCAAGAGGCATAATCATCATTGTGATTCTTGTAGTTATGACATTCCTCATTTCATTAATTTCTTTCATGTGATAGCTCATGAAAATCTAGTGCAAAAAAATCTCACACCAAAGTCAATAAGGTTCAGCTTCTCTTTAACCTATCAAGTCACATTCCTCTCCATCTAGCATAATAATTTTTTCAACAGATCGATTTCTTACCAAGACAGCTTTTTTGTGTCTAGTTTATTCCAAAGATCATGTCTAGTTTATTTCTAGGTGAGCAAATTGAATATTAAAGCAATGTGTTACATGTGCATATGTAGGTATACATGATATGGTAAAGCCATGTATGAGGAGTATATTGCGACACGGAGACTGCTATTTCATTCAGTTTTGTAGTAATTTTAGAAGTTAGTAATTACTGAAGCATATACTGGTTTAAACAGCAAAAATATGACTATCCACCAACCTTAATCCAACATTGGCAAGTAGTTCAAACAAGGTCACACTAATAAAGCACTCTGCTGTAAATTTTCCAATGTCATATGGTAAAATTTGTTTAATCAGTAATATCTCCAAAAGAAGAAACTCTCAGATATGAAAACAGAGATAAATCCAGTGAGAGAAAAATGATAGATTAACAAAAACAAAACTGAAGTGGAAAATAACTTTAGCAGAAAGGGCAAGCTATTGTTGAAATCAAGCAATCAGTAGTTGGGGTCTCAAAGCAAAAGGACATTTCAACCAACGAAAGCTACACTCCACCTTGTATTAAATAATCACTAAAAAAAGTTGACAAAGAAAGTTACGTGAGAGGTGAAGGATTGAGCATCTGTAGCATATCTAGAAATGAATCAAAATTACAAGAAATAATAAAGCTCTTGGTGCCTTACAACAACAATGGAAATTGAAAATTGATGGAAAAACAATGGTACAGAATCCCTCACCTTTCAGCTTCTCAAAGAGCCACTTAGCCTTCTCCTCCACTGTGCTTGAAAAGCGCTGATGAAGTGGTGATCAAATCATCATAAGACATTAATCGATAAAAGATTGGATTCAAAAAGGTAAATGCAGTCATGCATGCGACTTCTCCCTTGTATGAACAAGAAAAGGGCAAAAAACCAGAACGTAAAAGACACAAGATGGAAGGATTTCTAGATTTAGACTGCATCACTGTTTGTATGGCAAACGTCGGAAGTCTGATCCACGAGACGACCTAAAAAATCCCCGAGCAAGAATAACAAGTTATCAAGAAATTTTCCGATTGGGCTCGCGAACATCCTGGATCTCAAGACGCACACTACTCTTCTTCCGCGCAAGATCGACATTTGGGCGAAAATGCCTTCTTTTACACCGCTTCTTCCATGAGATCAAAGAAACCGGTAGGGCTTATAAAGAAAATCGGAGAAATTACAAAAAGGGAAAGGTTCGGCTTACAGAGATGTCATCGCCCATGGAGGAAATCTCCGCTTTGGCTTTCTTCGTAATGGAAAAGCTCGCAACTTTCATCAGCGCTTTCTCCATTTCGCCTGCTTCTTTCCTCCGAAGAGCTCGCCTCAGAGACTAAGCGGACGGAGCGCAAAGCGAGAGTTAGAGAGAGAGTAAAGCGACGCCTGCCAGTGCCAGCTCAAGAAGATGAGAGGCACGTGATCAGTGCGGCCGTTGAGGGGATCACTGAGGCCAATAAAGCACAAGAACAGCTACGACAGCAAATGCTTGCCTGCCACATGCCATGTTTTTGTTTTCTATTTATGGGCCGCCGAAAATTAACTTCGATAGATTTTCATTTCCCAAACTAGAAATTTATCCGCAGACATTTCAAAGATCGATACGAGTCAAAGTTGTTCGCGTTGGAATCGAAGGGACCATCGATTTACACTTGAAACGACCTGAATCCGGTCCAATCGCATGTCCTCCACAAGTGAAACATTAACTATACAACTTAAACCTCTGTTTGCCGGCGGAGAGATCGGAGCGAAAGCGAGGGAAGAGAGGAAGAATTTTCTTCACAAATTTATATTAAACGTCGACAAGGTGCACCATTGGCTTAGATTATCTATACATATACATTTCTGAAGATCCTTTCGACATTCAACCGACTCTCTTCAAATCTACTACGATTCCTTGAATCCTTGCCATGATATGATAAAATATAGAGCCTTCATCAATGCTTTTGTGCTACGATAATGTTGTCAGAATATTTTAAAAGTGTGTTTGGTTTGAGGTGATTACTGATAACTTTGATTATTTAACTAATGTTATTAATAAAAACTTCGTTTGATTCAAGATTTAAACGATTATCAAGTAATGAACGATGTCTGACACATCATGTCACGTCAGCAAAAAGATTATGAATGAGGGAATCAAAAAAACCTCTGAGAAATTTAGTTTTCATTGATTCTTAGGGTTATGAATTTTTTTTTCCAAAATTATTCTTTAATTTTTACCCTTTGAGATAAAAAATTTCTTATCAATTTAATAAATATCAATCTGACCTTACATAAATTATTAATATAACAAAAATTATAATTGATCGATCATTCTCGCCTCCACTCACCACCTGCTGCCGCCATCACCATCACCACCGGCCCGCTGATACCACTGATTGCTGGATGCTGCCAGTCATCATCGGATGCCACCGGTCACCAGATGCCACCGGCTGCTGGATGCCACCGGATGCTGGTCGCCGCCGAATGTCACGGTTGCCGCCGGTCACAGTCCGCTGCTGGCTGTCACTGTCCGTTTTCGGCCGCTGATCACCAGTTGCAAGTTACCGGTTATCGGTCGCTGGCCACC
Organism: Alpinia galanga; assembly: GCA_037177395.1. Lineage (NCBI taxonomy): Eukaryota > Viridiplantae > Streptophyta > Magnoliopsida > Zingiberales > Zingiberaceae > Alpinia > Alpinia galanga. The sequence goes on along the minus strand of JBAMHZ010000008.1, from coordinate 2,904,183 downwards.
ATCAATCGTCGATATCAACAATAATGTTTTAGAGTAATTAAAATTTTACAATTAAATCAAGGGTAATAAGTAAAATATTACACTATATTATACTTTAAAACCTCCAGATAAGTTTTTATTGAATTACCTAGGATTAAATCAAACAACTTAATTATGTTTTATTCCCTATAATTTTGGTTATATAATTACTTAGTAATCACGTAACTAAAATTATACATGACTATTCCGAATCAGACGCGAGTACTCGCGTCTGTTGCTTGAAGTATTAAGTACATGACTAAGTCGAAAAGAAGACTTCCAAATAATGACCACCAAGGGCTTCTCAAGGCCTTGCTGCTTGAAAAAGTCATATGCCGACGTAATTCCACCCTTATCAATCCCTGTTTAATATCGTCTAAGGACCTAACATCTACGGGTATAAGATTTCACATCTTCAAGATTTTCTGAATCAACGACGAATCTATGTGGGAGGCTTGCCATGTTCATAAATCTACATATTTCAAGGAAGTGTGACATATCTATTTTATCCATAATGCATCTTGCTTTTTCTATATTCGCCGTAAGATCTTAGCTAACAATGTTAGATTTCATGCCTTTAAGTCACGCAATCTTAATTCACTATCAATTTTTGATTTGCACATCTCTACCCACGAAACCAGTGAATGTTTGATCATCCACGTGAATGACTTTCAGATTATATAGATTTGATCGATAGCACGCTGCAACAGTAATAATGTTGCTGATCAAGACCCAAGAAAATTGATCACGTGAATATAGGTGAATGTTCTGAAAGAATGAGCTGAATGTCCTCACAATCGCTAAATACGAGTACCTGAAAACAAGTATTAGAAATATAATAGCAAAGGATGTCGGAGGCGCTCCGACGTTATGACTCCGACGCTCAAGTCATGAGGTAGAGGAGAGAGGAAAAATTTAATCACGTAGAAATCAGTGTACAAAGGAGGGGCCGAACTTGTCTTTTCTCATCTTTTCATATAGAATAATCAGTTAGGAGATATTACTGTATAAATACTATAAGTAGGGAGCTATTGAGAGACAATACCTTATAAATATTTATAAATTGTAGGTACGGTAGGAATTCTTTACTGTCAAATACCACATAAGTAACGGAGATCAGCAGTATATATTAAACTGAATATAAATTGAATATAGATAACTAGAACGTCCTTCTGAGGTGTAACATAACTAACTAGAGCATCTGCATGGAGGTGAAAATCTCTTGCCAAGGCATGAATAAATCCATCGAGAGATCTCTTATCGATAGTCGAGACATTAATATATTCTCCGAGAGATCTCTTTTACAACCTGGTTCAGCTAATCTTAGGACATGAATAGTTCTCACCTGTATCAAATAATATAGACAATTACCAATGTACTGATTGGATTTTCAGATTAAGGCGGGAAGCATGATCTATCTATCATCGACAAGCGAATTTGATTTGAAAGTTCAAGCTGATGATACTGAAGATGACAATTCCTTTCGATGGTTGAATGGTCGAAATTAATTGGCGGCAAAAGCAATGGTTGAACCATTTGAAAAAGATGTTCTATTTGGATGTTTGTGATGCATATGGGCATCTCATTGTCTTTTTGATAAACTTTTTAAAGTCTTTGCAAAATAAAATAAAATAAAGGCAAATTTTGAACCTTCCTAAACGCTCAGTGGATTCGGTTTTTATAAATTTAATAATACTTTTTTTGTTTAAAGTCATAAAAAATAAATCAATTAACGAAAGGATGAATTTTGAAAATTCAGAAAGTTGAGGGGGTTTGTGAAAAAAAAATTGAAAACCGCTCCGCGTGGATCTCCCGTCGAGTCTTCTGCATCTTCGACTTTCCCAAAAGGACCCAACTCTCTCTCTCTCTCTCACACGCACACAATGGGGTACCTCTCTTGCCGCGCCGACTCCTCGATCGCCACCTGCCGGTCCTTCTCCGCCAACTCCACCGTCGCTCATTCCGAGAAGTCCCAAATTAGGAAAGCTTCGCCGGCGCAGCAGATCCCTGATCTCGATTCCGGCGGCAGCTCGACACACACTCGGGAATTCAACTACCAAGAGCTTCAATTTGCCACTGGAAACTTCTCCGACGAAGCTCTCTTAGGGAGTGGAAGCCACGGCAGGGTTTATAAAGCAGTACTCCGAGGTGGTCGACCCGTCGCGGTCAAGCGCCCCTCACGCCGCCATTTCCACCTCTCGTCTCCCTCGCCCCCTTCCACCGCCGCTGCTCCCGCTCGCGACGAGGTCGAGAATGAGATTGAGATCCTGTGCGGAATCCGAAGCCCCCGTATTGTCAACCTAATCGGCTTCACCCCTTCCACCCCGGACCGCAAGGAACGGCTCATGGTGGTGGAATTCATGCCTAATGGTACGCTCTACGACCTTCTTCACTCCGATCGCCATCCGCCTGGATGGACTCGTCGCCTACGACTCGCGCTTCAGACGGCCAAGGCACTCCACACTCTCCATTCCGTGCATCCGCCTGTCATCCACCGCGACGTCAAGTCGGCAAATATACTGATCGATCAGAACTTCAATGCTCGGCTCGGGGATTTCGGTCTCGCCCTTCGCGATGAAGATAACGCCAAATTTCCCTTCGTCCGCTCGACCCCTCCCGCAGGCACGCTTGGCTATCTCGACCCTTCATACGTCACTCCGGAGAACTTGAGCACCAAAACGGACGTCTTTAGCTTTGGGATTTTACTTCTGGAGATAATGAGCGGCCGGAAGGCTATTGATGTCGCCTACTCCCCGCCTTCGGTGGTGGAGTGGGCTGTCCCTTTGTTGAGGAAAGGGAAGGTGGCGTCTCTTTTTGATCCGAGGATTGCAGCGCCCAAAGATCCGGTGGCGAGGAAGCAGCTGGCTTCACTTGCTGCCAACTGCGTAAAGTCCTACAAGGAGATGCGACCTTCCATGCAGGAGGTGGTGGAGCAGCTCAAAGTGTTTAGCAAGACAGTTCCTTCTAGAGCATGGAATACTCTTTCGGTTGCCAACCGGTGCTCGGTCGTCGATGTGGAGAAGACCCTTACTAAACGGAATGCTAGTAGCGTGGATAGGGCGGAAACTTTGGGTTCAGGTTCATGTATTCTTGTAGATAACGAGCCAATTGCCAAGAATGAAGATCTTCCTGTTGTTGTAAAGAAGCCTCCTGTGATTGTGAAACAATCTCATTCTTCGCGAGCGAGGAATATGCTCTCACAGAAAGCAAAAGGAAGTATAAATCTTTTGGATCTCATGGCTCAACCTGATGCAGCACTGGTTAAGGCACTGACACCTGCTGTTAGCGGTAACAATCATTCAACTATCAGCAGGGCTAGGACCTTGCAAGCTGTTCATGATTTCCATGAAAGCGATGCAAGTTTTCCGTTGAGGAACCGAATTGTGACAAGGAACAAATTGAAATCATTCTTCTCATCCAATCTATCTATCAATGATATGGATAGGTTGGATGAGAACGCTCATGATCAAACTACAGATCGCCTTTAGCCTCCTCATTGTTTGTTGTAGTCTATTTGTATTACTGTTGGATTATTATTTTTTCCTCTTCGTAACTTGCAATTATAAATATCACAGTTGTAGGGATTATTCTTTTGTATCTGCATTATACTCGTCAAATTTTCATTCTTACATGTATCTATTTTATTATTTGTTCTACAATTTGTTGATAAATAGCTCTCATTTGGTCCTCTTCTAAGTTACCATGATTCAATAGCTATCATGCTGGTGACCTTCCTCTAGTTATTCTCTGGCTAGTTTTGTTATTGTTTGTATGGTTTGAAAAGTATATTTCAGTTCTGCATAGTTACTTCTAATATTACTTCAGGTTTATTACCTTCTGATTCCTCTGTGAGTTTACATGCTATCTCCTCATTTATCTTCCAATTCTGGAACTATAGGAGTTATCTTTTTGCTGAATTGTTCTATCCTTGAGAAAATAAATAACTATTTTATAGTTTCCATGATAGAAGTATGCTCCTCTATCATGGATTTCCCTAATTCTAGGGTGAGAAAGGGCTTTCCAACAAAAGCAAGAAAAGAGCAATGAAAGTGATTGGTTTAGTGCGCACAGTCAGATATGTTGCCAGGTAATTCTCATGCCTTTCTTAATCAGTATGCTGCAATTATATTGTCAATTCAGGAGTTAAAACTTTACTGCCCATGCTCAAATCTGTTTATAAATTAGAACAGAATTGCCTAATATTCTTTTTTTTTTTAATATTTTACTTGTTATTATAATTTATGTTATACCATTTCTTTATATTTGGTGCACCCCTAAGCATGCAACCTTACCAATTGGTATATCTAGGCATGATTTATAACTCCTTTCTTGTATGTTCTTGTAAATCTGAGAATAGTCTCCTAATCCACTGTCACTGGCCTTATTGAACTTTTAATTTTCTATGACTCGATGGCCAACTACCAAAAATCTGGCCAATTGTTCTTTATTGATTCTGAAAGATAGAGAATCCCCAACCTGAGATAGTTTCCTCAAGCTCCTACTCAAGCTGCTCCTGGCATTTGTACAACTTCAAGAATCAAGCAAGACCTAATATAAATCAAATTTGCTTTGATCCCTTATATGTACTTCTAGAGCCTGGGTCTGTCCTAACCTTCCACGAATGCTGAATCTGGCACATCATATTGGTGATATGCTTGTTCATGAACCCTAGTTTTTGACACTGGTTTAATATTTTTTCTACACTAATCGTCATTTTCAGTTTGCCAGCTCCACTGTAAGTTCTTCTTGAACTGGATTTAGGATTTTCTGTTTTCCGTAGCTACAATGCTTAGGAATTTTGTTCAAGGCAAGGGTTTTTTTTTTAAAGAACTAACTATAAATCGTAAAATGAATTTCTGTCAAGTTAAAAGGTAGAGTTTATAAAAGAAAAAAAAAATGAAATGTCATTGAAAGACACAGCCCTAGCACACATCGTGCACAATAGAAAAGGAAGAAAAAAATGTAATTAAATATAAAAAATACATAACATTTACTCCAAGAAAGCAAATGCAAAATATTATGAATAACGTTACAATAGGTTATTGCATAAATAGCTTACAATCTAAATAAACAGCATTGAGCTGCCCTAGTAACAGCTAGAGTAGAATTTGATCATCAAAAAGGCAAAAAATAAAATAAAATAAAACTGCCAAAAATTGAACCAACAAAGGCTAATGAATTGAGCCTCAAGCCTCCACAAGCCCTTGTCGCAAAGTCTTCTTATTTTTACATTCTTTTGCACTACCCTTTTTATCTCCATCCTGGTTATTTTCGATCTTTGCAAATACTGGCTTTGCTTCTGCCATTACTTGACCTGCCTTGAGCTCGCCCCATCGAGTATCATCCTGCATTGAAAATAAAAGAAAATTCAAAATAAGCATGAAACTGAAAAGTGAAGAAAGAAAAGACACCAAGAGCTCGATCATTACCCAAGTTACAGCTTTGAATTGTTCTTTTGAAAATCCAAGCTGACTATATATTCTAAAACACAGGCTTGGAGCGACCGGAGATAAAGCAGCTGCGATTATTCTCATTGCCTCCAGTATAATGACAAGGTCCTGTGTCGACGACGTCCGACAGAAGAAACGGTAATGACTTTACGATCTCAATGTTAACAAAAACATAAACTAGCAAGGTTGTTAATCTTCTGGTAGATGATCAATGTTTTCACAAGGAAATTTTTTACAGCAATAAACCTGCTTTCACTTTTCCCACATATCTCACATATTGGTTTGTAAAACCCATGAATATATATTGGGCAATGCCTGAACAGATTTTGTCGCAACAAAATCAAGTCATTGAGCAATGAATAAGTCTGCTTTAGAGATAGATACCTTTGCAGCCATTTCAGAACTAGCATCTCCTTGCTTAAAACGAGACCATGGAGCATTTTTATCCATGTAAAGATTACCGACATTACCGATTTCTAAGATAGATTCACAAGCTGATGACAATGAAAGGTTTTCGTAGTGGTACTTTGCCTTCTCCACCTGCACAAGCAAACTCTTTGTAATTCAACTAAACAATGAATCTTAAATCATCCATCATAGACAGTTCAGTTCTGTTAAAATTGTTTCTACACTTTTAGGCAAATGCTATTTAAAGCTTGTAACAAAAGCAAAATATGCATCTTTGCCTAGGGGCAATCTCACTAAGGTTCTAAACCACCTCACCTTTAATTATGTCTACCTCTTCCTTGGCATGTCGTCTACACTATTGACACATCTCATTCCGATCGGCAGTAGAAACCCTAACAGGGAATAAAATTTCTAACCTAGGTATAATGTATAAAAATGTTGGTGGTGGCCAAGGAATTACAATAGACTTAGTGTAAGGCATGTTTCAAAATTGGTTAAATTATAGAAACGAAGAACTTGAATATGCATAAAGTAACTGATGTCGAAGCTGGCAAACGGAATTTAAAACACCAAAAAGAATTCAACAATTATCTATGAACCAATAATTGGAAGAAAGATATCTATTGGACTACTAAAGCTGTGTAGATAATATTAAATGCATAAAAGAAAAACCATCACAACATTCTTCTAATTTTAAAAATTAATAAATAATTTATACAAATTGAAATCATAGGATTGTTTGTAATATTAAATCAAAAGAGAAGTTCTCAAGGGAAAAAAAAAAGTTATATACATGATATTCAATTGAGGTATGGTAGAGTCTAAGACACCTTATGTTTTGGTTAACAAAGTTATTCTACCAACTTCCAGCAATAATAAATGTGACACAATGTTTCTAATTAAGATTGTGATTAACTCCATGAAACTTTGAGAAAATATTTACTGAAGAAAAAGAATGAATAAAATTTGTGAAAATAAAGATAGATTATTTATTTAATAAGATAAAAAAGGATAAAAAGTTGCACATGCTATTTATACACCTACAAATAAGCAGCTTCTCCATCATCCTTAGGCTAATTCACATATTGTCTAGTAACCAACCATGGAAAAAGAACATAATGAAGGATGGGCTTGAAGGTACACTAATGCCCCCCCAAACTATTAGATTCTTGAAGCAAATGATTCAAAAGAATTTGAATAGTAGTTCTTAGATAAGAAAAATGTGTTTTTCACTGTTATTCACTCTTACCAACTGGCTCACAGAATCCTTAAAGGAATTCCCTTCTACAGCAAAAGTAGAATCATAAGGCAAAGTTGACTGGCAATTTTTCTTCAATAATCCAAGAGTACGGTTGAGAAGGTTTCCTGTAAACATTCGATATCACCATGTGCCAAAGATGATCCAAGGAATAAAAGATCAAGTGCTCAGATACTAACAATGGAGGTAAACAAACCTAAATCAGATAAACTAAGATCCAAAATGGACATACCAATTGTATTAGCAAGATGGGCATTTACAATGTTGACGAAACGCTCCTCTGAATAATCTCCATCGTTACCGAATTCCACTTCTCGCAAGAAGAAGTATCTAACAGCATCTGCTCCAAATTTTTTCACAAGATCCATTGGTTCCAACGTATTTCCTAATGATTTCCCCATCTTCATACCATCCTAAAATTTCAAAATAAAAAGTATTGCTACATGAAATGTAAATGTGCACATGAGATGAATACTCTATATTTGAGAATTTGGTTCTAAGATTAAAAGTTGAACAAAATCAATCTCTGAGGAAGAGCTGACAAACTATTCAAGGAGATATACTCATGGTTATGAAATGCAATAAAGACAGCATACATAAGCAACATCAAAAAATTAATCCATATTCAATGTGCAGGCCAATGATTTACAAAAGAAGATCAAAAAATAAATGATAGTTACAGTAAATTCAGATTATCAAAACAAAATAAAGATAAATGTAAAGCATATTGGTGGCTAGCTCATGTTTTATTATGGCAAATGCATCTGCTTCTTCATAATCATGAAGAACAATTTCCTAAATGTTCTAGCCTTTAAGGTAATGTGAAACTTAAAGTTGGATTTATTGGAGTATAGGGTACATGAAATATGTTTAACTTAATCCTGAAGTAGTTGAAAATTTTATTTGCAAATTAATTGATCGCCACTAATTTGATAGCTTGAAAATTGAGTCACAAGTTCGTGCTTGTTGCACAGACATGTTAAAATAAACGTCACACCAAAGATCCAAAAGGCACACAAATTAAACCTTACTACGGAAGATATATATATAGCGAGAACTTTATTTGATTTTGTCATGAATTCAAGGAGAAGGTAGATTATTTTCATATTTTCATATACTTTCATAGATGAAGCTGATTATAAAGCTACAGAAATTAAATACATCCTTGAGTGTAAGAGAGTGTATTATACAGCTGTAGAGAGTAAATAGTGTCATGAAAATAAATTTCTGATGAATAAAGGCACAAACACAAGTTGAGAATGAAGAATACTGACACAAAATTTAGAAACAATGCTCAAATCTTATTTCTCATACATCCAAAGAACTTTTGATTCATTCATATAACTCTAAACTTGTGATGGTTTTAATTTCAAAAACTATTATGGGTTTTCGTTGACTGGAGTTTATTTAAAACTCTCCTGAGTGTAGGCGGATGGACTACACAAGCACAAGTCCAACACATGTACTTCAAGAAGAAATATAAACAAGAATTTCATCTGGCAAAAAAAAAGAATAATTAATGTGTAAATGGTTTCCCAGTTAAGTTCCCTACAAATACCTTTGTTAAAAATCCATGACCAAATACCATGTTTGGAACACTTAATCCTGCTGATAGTAGCATAGCTGGCCAGTAGACTGCATGGAACCGCAATATATCCTTCAGATGTGCAGCATAAATTAGTAAGATTTTCTTTTCTATACGACTAAAATCCATCAAATTTAAGAAACTGATAATTCTGGTAAGCCCTAGAAAATGAACTGAAGTCTAAAAAAATCACTTGTTAAATCCCAAATCAATGAATAGAATAAATTGTTTGTGTTTAATAGCTGTTTGCTTCTAAAGGTGAAAGAGATTACCACTGCAAGAAAGAAAAACAGATTGCAGATACATGCATAAAGTTACTGAATAGTGAATTGCATCCAGCAACATTATTTGTATTAATAACCAGCAATACTTTACAGATATAGTTAGATATCAAACTTCGTTCAAGCATCATGATAAAGACGCATCTTTGTAATTATCCATAAAAGAATGCATAAGGATCTAATAATATATTAGTTTCCATGTTGAACGATTACAGGCTAAAGAATGCTCCTTCAACAACTTTTCCAATATCCATGCCACTGCAGAAGTAAAATTGGGATCTCCGAAAATTGTACACAAGTGCTAGGTTATGATAAAATGTTATATATGGCAAAAAGCTTTTGGACATGAAATAAAGCAAACAAACACACAAGAGTAAAAAGTATTAGTGGATTATTGCCAAAAATACTCAAACACAGGTTGAATCTTTGATGCAACTGAATTATCCTACAAGAGAATCTGAACCAAACAATTGCACCTTTCCTATCAAGTGCAGTGAAGCAGGCCAACCAGAATTAACAGCTTGTTGTAAGTTTGATTCCCCACTGTCCTCTAACAATGCAGAAATATACCTACATAGCAAACTCAGTGTTAAAGAACTATTTCACTTAGCAATGCATGTGATATTGTCCTTTCTACAGAGACGCAATCACACAAGCCATTATAATTATATAAGAATCCAAACAAATCTAAATTACAGCAAGAGGACAAAATCACAAGAAACCAATTGAAATTGTTGCCAATTATCAAGGAGCTAGTACAAGCCATTAGCTGGCATGAATTCATAACCATGACATACAATATAAACTGAGGGGATAACCTTACCCCAACAAAGCATCAAACCAGACATAAATAGTTTGTGTCTTGTCATTTGGCACAGGTATACCCCACTCTACAGATGAACGGGATATAGAGAAATCTTTTAGTCCATTTGTAATCCAACCTTGCACCTACAAGAGTGCTTTCTTGTGTAAATACCATTACAATCTGTAAGATATTACTGAGTGTTAAAGGAGAAAGGGAATACTCTATTGCATTAATGAATTATTACATGGATATATATAGAACTATAGGCATAACCCTAAAACTAAAATGCTAGTGTGGAGAAAAGCCACTATATAATTCCCTTTTAACTTAATATTTCTAACAATAAGATCACAAACTAAAGAATGATTAAGCAGGAATTTCGTCAATGAGCTCAATATACAATGCTTAAGGTAACCATTCCATGAAAACATCAACACCATCACAGATAACTTTTCTTTAAAAATTTGCCAAGTATGACAATTATCATTGACGGTGGCAATCTTGGTTGTTAAACTCCAACACCACTGTACTACTAAAAGAAATCTCTATAAAGCATAATTTGTTGATAACTTATATAAGGCATATTTACTCAATTATAAATTGGGTAGAGAGCTTTATGAAAAGGGAATCAACAAACTTAACAAGCCTAAAATAATTTCTTGCCTTGTGGATTCTAAAATATGATAAAATGGCACCATATCTTTTGATGTCATGGCTGTGAGATGATGGTGTTTAGAACACTAGTGAGTGTGCATCACGTTAATACACTCATTCTTTTTCCTGTATAAATAGTGAGAACATTGAACAATCTTGAAGCCTAACCTCATTCAAACGGAAAGAAGGCTTCACAAAATCAGGGTTAGATGATATATAGTCTTCCAGTGCCTTCTGATACTTTGATAATGCAAAGAAGTAGTTATCTTCCTTCCTCAGAACACAAGGCTTTAGGTGCATTGGGCAACAATTGTTCTCAAGCAATTCTTTCTCATCCTGCAAATAACACCAAACATTATCAGGAAGAATAAAATAAAATGATATAAAAGAATGAAAAGAAGGGAAATTAATGAACAGAATGCTAAGGTAGACATTTTTTTGTAAAACATTCATTGTCAAGCAGTCTTTAAACATAATGATAGTAAAATTAGTTTTGTTCTCTTGACTGCAAGAAGCCTTAAGGTATACACTTTGCTAAAAACATACTATAACATGTCAATAAGTATGCAATTCACCAACTAAGAGAGTAATAACACTTTTGCAGCTAAGCTGCGAAATCCAACCTTGTACTCTTCGCAGTTCACACAGTAAAGCCCTTCATAGTCAGCTCTATATATGTCACCATTGTTAAGCACTCTGGAATAAAATTCTTTGACTATTGCTTCATGCTTCTGATCAGTAGTACGTATGAATTTGTCATATGAAATATCTAGCTGCAAAAGAGGATAGCATCCTATTTATTGCTAATCTTGAAAAACTATTAAACTCATCATTGAGGGATGTAAATTGACTTAAACAAGTATTACATATCGGGTTGATAATTACCTCTTTCCATAGAATCTTGTAAGACTGTGAAATAGTATCACAGTGTTCACTAGGGCTACTTCCACTAGCTTCTGCAGCAGCAGCAATTTTCTCTCCATGCTCATCTGTCCCTGTGATGAATATAACTCTCTTACCCAGCAGCCTCTGACAATAAGAAAGAAGTAATAAAGCCTTCATAAATCTGAAATGAATGATATTTCACAAGAAATAACTTCCAAGAGGTGCGATCAACTGATCATGTTGGTTGTTTGAGACATATGACAACAACAATAATCATCAAGGACTCCCATCTTCTTCTTCTTCTTTTTTGACAACCCAGGTGTCCAGATCTTTGACCTGAACTCCCATCTCTTTTAGAAACACCACAAGATGTTTGAACCCGCACATGTTATCACTTCATGTATCAACTATGTCCATATGTTTTGTCTTTGTTCTCTGTTTTTTCTTAGAAGGGAGGAACTAGACGAGCAAGAAAATAATTTAAGAAGACGAAAATATATAAAAAAGATTAAATTATATGCATTCCACCGATTCCCACCTTTTTTTTTCACTTGGACAAACTGAAAGGAAGTAAATAATGTCACTTAAGTTTATTAGAGTCATAATTTTTTCCTCATTTCCAATCATATTTGTGCTTAATTATAAAAATGAGAGAATTTGGATGTAATTAAATTCCTCCCTCCTCTTATATTCCTTCCCTTCCAAGCAATTAAGAGAAATTGACATCTTTATTTCTTCATGCATTTCCTTTTCCTCCAACTTCTGGCACAGTAATCACATCATTAATTACTGGTATTGCAATCTTTCAATTGAACATCCTGATGCCCTTAAGTAATGGCGCCTTCTACGGGGCACAAAATATCAGACTAAGAAACGATAATGAACGACAATGTGAAAGACATATTTAAGAAACCTGAAATCTAGCAATGGCATCAGCAGCTATGGTGGTATATGCGCTTCCCATATGAGGCGGCGCGTTGACGTAGTAAAGAGGAGTGGTGAGCACAAAAGTTTCGTCCTTTCCGCCAGTCTTTACTTCTCCAGATACACCCTCGCTCTGTAGGCGACTGTAGCAGCGAACGGAAGTCGATATGAGGGACGAGGGGCACCGGCAGACGAGGAAAGGGAATGAAGAAGCGAGTCTCTTGGCCCGAAATCCCATAGAGTAGGAAATCGGCGCAACGGCAGCGATTCCAGTTTGGGACCAGAGGAAAGCACGGCCGGCGGCCATTGCGAGAGAGGGGACGAGTTCAGCGTCGACCTCGCCGAAGGGCCGCAGCTGTAATTAATAAATTGCAGAAGAAAAAAAAAAGATAAGATAGCCCTCGGGTTACGGGTTCGGATTTAGGTTTCCTGGGAATCGGTTATGGGTTCACGTACATGATAGGATCCGATCCGTCTTATCCTCCGCGATCACCACTGGTTGGAAAAGACTGTTCCCTGTTTGACGCAACACATAGAGAAAGAGCAATGAAATGCTCTGTGACTATCCGACCGTTTATTCTGCATCGGACAGTTGGATCTACCTCGGACACAACGTCAAGGATTAATCGAAATCCTAACGCGCGGGTGGCGTCCGCCATGACACCGCCTTCATCTTCCTCTCATTGCCCATCGCCACCGCACCGCTGCTTCTCGAACCCTTCTTCCTTCCTTCCTCCCTCCCTCTGGCGACTAGTTGAGGCACTTCATATGTTTTCGATTTCTTCCATCTATTCCCTTCTCTTTCGGTTTCGGATTTATGCGTTCTTTGATTCGTCAGCTGATCGGACGTTGGTCGTCGGCGCTTTGTTATCTTTGGGTGACATGCAGTTATCGTCTCCGGAGGGAAACATGTCGGACGAAGAGCATCATTTTGAGTCGAAGGCGGACGCTGGAGCTTCCAAGACCTACAGGCAGCAGGCTGGAACCATCCGCAAGAATGGATACATCTACATCGTATTCAAGGGCAGAGTGTGCAAGGTGAGCCTTTATTCCATCCGATCTCGCTTGTTCCTTGGTTGATGAAAGTATGGTTTTGTTTGCTTCGATTGTGATGGCCTCGAGGGCAACGATTTCTGTCTGCTTCACATGTAATCGACCTACACTTTTGCACGCAGAATTTCTGTTTTCTTTTTTAAAAAATAGAGAGTGTGTATGGGGCATATGACCATTGTTGATGAAAACTTCGATGCAGAAAAAAAAGTTGATTTCAGAAATTAGAACAATCGTAACTTCTATATCCGTGGATGGTCCGCTCGTTCTAAGCTATTTCATTTGTATTAATCACTACATACGTCATTTGTAATGGAGCTATCATTAAAGATTTAGCTTTGTCATTGCAAACGAAAATTTAGGGTGACTAAACATAAGTTAATTCGTAAGTCTTCATATACAAATTGAGAACATTGAGAAAAAAGGGCTAAGCAGAGTAATTTCTTTAGCTTTAGTGGCAATATTGTTGTTTGAGCACCATGTTAGAATAACTGAGGTAGACTAAAGCTAGTTTGATTTAGCCTCAAATTTCCTAGATCATGGTGGCTAATTATTAATGAGGACAAGGCATGCTGATCAGTATCACTGATATGGTTCATTGCTGGGTGTTTTCACTTAAGCCGCTATTTGTTAACATAGTGATTAGAAGGTAAAGGTCCTTATATCTGTTATAAGTATGATGTGTTTGCCCAATGTTCTTTCCAGATTCTGGGTTAAAATTTATGCTGTCTAACAAGAGAAGATTTCTTCTCTTTGTAATTGCACACAACTCTATTTGTTGCATCACCTCTTCTTTGTTACATATAAAAGATATCTGTACAGGGAACTTATGGAATGTCTCAACAAGAAGCTCTGGCTTCCCATTCTCAATCAAAGATGCTGCATCAGTCAGAATATCCATCCGCATCATTAACGACTTCATAAGATGAGTAGATTGCTACTCTAAAATCACATAATGTCATAGTTAGTCTGTTGAAGGCTCTCATTCTAATCAATGGTTCCAGTCAAGTACTATTTTAGTTGATAAACCTGCTGATGATGGCTACAATTGGCGTAAATAAGTGTTCCAGTGATGGTGGGAGTTTCCCCCCTGGATCAAACCAAATCAAATCACTGATAGTCTTAACAATCATGCTACACCTGAATTGAGTTTTCATGATCCTCAAGCAAACCTCAGAATATCACACGAAATATCTGCTGTTATGTCTACTACTAGAGACCTGATCAATTATCCAGTTACGGTGACAATGAAGAAGCATCTGAGATTAATGGAATGGAAGGGGCAACCAGAGTAGCACTGCTAAAATACAGTAAGTAGCATCTACATACTAACCCTTCATTTATATATACATAATATACTTTTCAATTTATCGATCATTGTGCAAACAACAAGCGAGGTTGATCTTTTGGATGATGGTTACAGATGGCGCAGGTATGGGCAAAAGTTAAGAAAGGGAATCCCAATCCAAGGTAACACCACCTCTAACATGATTCAGCCATTTGCCTGAGAAAACTACTTGGAAATTGCAGAAGCTATTACAAGTGCACTTTTCTAGGATGCAGTGTTAGGAAGCATATCGAGCGAGCTGCAACAGACCCCCAAGCTGTCATGACAACATACGAAGGTAAACATAAACATGATCTACCAGCTTCAAGGAACAGCAGCGGTGGCACAGTACCTCTAGAATTATGCAAAATTGCTACTCTAATTTGCAAGTTATCCATAGTTCCGCAAACTTCAAAAATAATGATCGACATCTAATTTCAACTAGTTTACAGGTCAAATATGAACATGAAGTTAAGGGGACGAGGACGTCACTGGTTGCTACTTTCTGTTGTTCTGTTTATGTTGATGTTTTGAGACACGTCGAGAATCCAGTGAGGTAAGAAACTACAATTGATTGCTTGATTTGTGTTGTTAAAATCAAGGAGGAAGCTATAAACCCCCATTCCTCCAGTTTATACAAATGAATACATGATGTTGATTTTTGGCCCTTTTATCTGTGCCATCCTTATTAAAATTAACGAATTGATAAAACCTTGGAGTTTTAGTAATGAAAATGCTTTTAAAATCTAGAACAATCTCACACTGCCATGAACAACACCATTGCTTATTCTCCAAACTCAAACCACTCCATTACTCACGTAGCTAATGGCACGCCATTCTTTTACTTTAGTTGCAAAACCAATTAAATACTCTTAACTAGTGACTACTGGATAGGATCAAGGCGTTCAAGGGCACTTGGGTTTTTTCTTGTCGTTCTTGGCGGTCTTGTCCCGGTAACAAGGGCACTCGTCCTTGTTGCCGTAAGTTCCCGAGGGCACACACTTGCACTCCTCGCAGCACATCACGCAGTAGTGGAGGCACCGGTCCATCACCCCCGCCTTCGCACACCTCATCTTGCACTTCGACACGCAAAACGCTGAAACTGAAATTCAACAGATAAAAACAAAATGCAATACATAATTGTTTTTCCCGAAAAGAAAAAAGAAAGAAGAAAAAAATAATAATTTGTAAGAACTGTTTGCCTGAGCCAGCCATGGCAGCTTGGAGGAAGGAAGAAGTGAGGAGCAGCAGAAGCAGGAAAGTAGCGGACGCAGAGAGGAACTTCATGCTGAAGTCAGAAAGCAGCAGCGAGAAAACGAAGCACGGTTCGAGTAATGGAGCATCGAAGGGCGGGGATTTATAGGAGACGGGAAATGGTAGAGTAAGTGAATTGTTGGGCTGGCAATGGCACGGCGGTGGTCTGAGGTTTATGGGAGGAGGACAGAAGTAGCTGGTGCAGTCCTGAAGCGTGCAGGGAGAATCTCAATTAAGTTAACAGTAGAAAGTTGGTGACAACTCTTGCACACCAGGATGGCTTTCATTAAAGTAACTTAGCTGGTCAATAACAATGGGGAATCACTGAACTGATGTCTCATTTCAAGTAATGTTTATAACTCGCTAGTTTTTTTTTTTTACTGCCATGGACGATTGATTAACTCTAAATTTTTATCTCGTTTTAGTTTAGATTGTTTTCATAGGACTGACAGTGTGACAGAAAGATGGCCTCATCCTTCTGGACTATTAGGCAATGCTGATGCTTGATGCCAGCCGGATTTTAGCTGTGTATCTTTCACTGTTTAAGTAAAAAAAATTTAGCTGTGGATCGTTCACTGTAAATTTCGCTATAATTTATGTACGTTTAGAAGTTCACCTCTCTTTTTTTTCTTTGTTTATTATTTTATTTACTTTAGTTTTAAGAGAAAAACAGATACAAGTCTGTCCATTGACAAATGAACCATGCATTGCTCTGCTGATTTAGCAGGGATCAGATACAGAACATTGCCAATGAATACCTTTTTTTTATCACAATCCAGAAACAATCTTAAACAATAGATTATACGCTTCATATCTCACTACTTCTGATCAGAGGAGCTGTGAAAACCAAATTCTATGAAGCACATTTCCTGTCCATTTTTGCCTCGAAGAACAATGCACAAATCCCTTGCATGCTTCTGAACTTCTCTGCTGATCAAAAGCATCAGCAACGGTTGTGGATGGGATCGGATCCCCTTCCAACTCTTCGCTCGCACGATGCGCTGGGATCAAACACTGATGGCCCTGCAGCTGAATTCTTCCTTGCATCGAGCTTCTCAGAGGAGATTCCAGCGTCGCAGAGGCGACGCTCCTTCCATCTGAAAACAAGATCAGTATTTCTGATGCCGCACACCTTCTCTGGCTTGCAGGCCAACAACAAGCCAAAGCAAAGCAGCACGAGGAGCCTCATTGTTGCCAAAGAGAAAAGAGACTCTTCTCGGCCGGAACTAAAGCCAGATTCAATCCTCTCGCGTATCAGAAATATTGTGCCTTCTGGTGTAAGAGAAAGACAAGAAGAAAAAAAAGAACAAGAAATAAAGAAGAATGATAGATTCACCTCAATCATATGCCTGCGACTGAAGCTGGTTTAAGGCTGTTTTAGAAGGTTCTGCCAGGCATGCATAAGATGGTGGCAACAAGCTCCATGGCAAGTGTTTTTCAGTTAGTTCCGCCCTCATTAACTACTTTCTCACTGAGCGATCACTGAAGAAAGGCTCTATCTTAATCTTTTCT
>JBAMHZ010000008.1:2858523-2872654 GCA_037177395.1 Alpinia galanga | reverse complement strand
CAAAGGACCTTCATCTATTTTGGCAGAGGGGGAGGAGGGTCTGATCGCCTTCCTACGGCATCGAGGAGGAGGAGGGCTAGGAGAGGAGGATGAAGCAGGGGTAAGGCGAGCCAGGGGGAAGGACGCCCCCGCTGTATCCCGAGCGGGGGAGCGATCGGATGATCGTGCCGGTAGGGGAACGTCCCTCGAAGGGGGAGAAGGAGTCTTTTCATTTTTAAGGGCTCCTTCCTCCCCGATCCCAGCTGGGCCGCCAACCCCTTTTTCTTCAAAGGGCTCTTGAAGGCGGTCTCGTCTGCTCCCTCCTATAATGCCTTGATCATCGCTTTCTGCATAAGATCATCTGCCATTGAACCCGCATTAGTAATAAGAGAAATGTGCTACGAATAAGGAGAAGAAAGGGAAAATGGGGTACCTATCAATACGACATCATTCGGCATGAAGGGCGATAGCTGAAAATGACCCAACAGATGCTCGTCAAGGAGTAAGCTGGTATTGATGATCTCTCAAACGCTCTTGGATGGAGGAAAAAGAGAACTATAGTCGACTCTCCCGGTAACAGGGAAGCTCAGGTAATTCTATGCGCCAATGAAGAGAATACGAAAGAGGGGAAGAGAGTCTGACAAAGAAAAATTGATCCTTCCATCCCTTATGGGAAGAAGGCATATCCCTCAAAAATTGATAATCCGGTCTCCCGGCAAAATAAAAGATACCATCATCGGCCAGTTTCAACTTAAACAGGCTGTGGAATAGCACAGAAGACAGAGGAATGGCCAAATGTTGGAAGACAATGACAGTCCCAGACAAAATGCGAAACGCATTCAGGGCCAATTGATTAACTACTATCTAATAGAAATTCATAATATCGAGATAGGCTTGGGGGACAGGTAGACGGAGACCATGCATAAGTTGAGACAAAAAGAAACAAGTTAGCCCAGGAGGAGGAGCATGGGCCCTCTGAGCAGAAGCTGCGTAGTAACACGAGATGTTTTACCCTAGCTTGGAGCTTATCCTCTTTGCCGAGCCATTTTACTTTAGCTGGGTGCTCATCCGAGCTATTCATAATCAGTTCAGCACTTCTCCTCTTTATCAAGTCACTTTACTTCAGCTCGGGGTTCTTCCTCTTTTGGGCAGAGCTATTTACATCAGCTTGACGATTTTCTTCTCTGCCAATCTTTTCTACACCAGTTCGGCCCTCTTTCTTTTTGACCGAGCTGTTCGCATCAGGTTGGCATCTCCTCTCTTGGCTAATTTATTATATCTTAACTCGATATTCTTTCTCTTCGCCGGCCTGTTTCTCTTTAACTTAATATCTCTAACATATAATAAAATTATAGCAGTATCATTAGCCACTCCCCTGAAATAGTTAGACTCACCACAAGAATGCCATTAATTAACGACGGATTATTCCATCGCTAACTAAATATAATGACCGATTAGCGACAGATATATTCCGTCGCTATTTAGCCCGTTGCTAATATTTAGCGATGGAAATTTAATTCAGTGGCTAATTTAGCCACAGAAATATTAAATCCATCTCTAATTTTAGCGATGAAAATTTAATTCAGTCGCTAATTTAGAGACGAAAATATTAAATCTGTCGCTAATTTTAGCAATGAAAATTTATTTCCGTCACTAATTTAGCGACAGATTTAATATTTCCGTTACTAATTTTAGCGACGAAAATTTAGAATATTCGTCGCTAAAATTAGCGACAAAAATATTAAGTCCATCGTTATATTAGCAATGGAAATAAATTTCCGTCGCTAATATTAATAAAATTAAAAAAATAGAAAGAAAATAAAATTATTTACAAACTTGCTATCAAATAGATCACACCAATTATTTTAACACAATTAAAATATCAAATACACAAATAAATTTTAAAATGGAGTAATCACATTTCAAATTATACTTCAATCTAAAAATAAAATAAAATACAATAAGTTTTCCACCAAAATTTATTGTTCTTGGTTTCTAAGTTTGCTTAATAACTCTTATCCGTAGGCCATAGAGATCATTTGCTTGTCTTTGAATTCTTTTCTAATTTCCTGATAAGACAATGTTAACAAATATAAGATTAAACATATATAATTGTTAATCAACAATCAAATTCTAATAAAAAAATATTTAAGTGCTTCAAAAATTTAAGCAAAGATAATTATGACTAATATGCATGCATATAATCATTTGAGTCATACTTTTCAATACGGCTGGGATTTTTACCTTGCAAAATATACTAGAGTCCTGTAGAAGTCACATCTTGTTTGCAGAAGTAGCTGGAGACCCATTACAAAAAGGAGAGTTATATTCATGAGGAGTTTTAAATTCCTTTTGTACAAGATATCGTTAATTGAATCAAAATGGTCCCATAAAAATGTATGCTTATAATGGAAATCAAGATAGCATTATGAAAGGTTTGGTATTGAAATAGAGAAAAATTCATCAAATTGGGAAAACAACATTCAAAATGCTATGATTCCAGAACATGGTTTTCCATCAAACAAAAGGAAGCTAGATTACTTAACCCATTTTAAAGTTATTTTTGATCCCTTTGTTCCATCTAGTTTCTTCAATCTTTTTTGGCCAAAATACCTTAGCCCCTTTACCAGTGTGTAAGCATCAAATGAATTCTCAATAAAAATAGATCCATGAAACTTTTCAATGGATTGAATTGTAAGCATACGTCATTTGAGATCAAAGAGATAGCAACACTGAGAACTAAACAAAATCAGAATGGGCTCATCATCTAAAACACAAATTTGTTAATTTTGCATAATATTCAACATCAAGTACTTCAACTACACTTTGATGTTAAGATATGTGGCCACAGTGGTTTGAAAGCATCACAGATGTTGCTGTCTCAATTTACTTTCAAAAACAAAGCATTCATCAAACAAAGATTAGTCAACATTATAAAGAGCTCTAGCTAAAATGGGTACAACAAAGAAGCAACCAATAGGGAAAGAAGACAACTGTGACATCACAAAAAGGTAGCAGTTGCACAAAAGTTAAGCCCTTCTAGAACTCCATAAACAATTCCTTTAAGAACATCTTTTGAACCCTCTATTGTGTAGATAAAACAACTGGAATTCAACAAAGATAAACTAATGATATTGCTTTTAGATGAAGCTAATTGTAACAAGCTCTCAAACACAAAACCCCTACTTCATTGTAGATCTATGATGAAATGGTTTATCACACATCAATGTTGTATCAATGAAAAATGCTATATTTAATCTGAAGAAAGAATGATTTAGACTAACAGTACACTCAAATTGGCTGGTCTATGTCCCAAAACGCTATAGGATACAGGGACATTATGGAAAAAGTAGAAAAATAACTTGACTAAATGCAATGTAAAACTTCTTTAAAAATGTGCATTAACCTATGATTAATCAAATACCAACACTATGAGTAGAATCAAAATCGTCTAGTACTACCATAATAAAGCTAATAAACATGATTTTTTCTCCCTTAAGAATAGATACAAAATAACATTAAGGCACATGTTATGAGTGGCGGTTAGTTGTTTGGTCTGAATCAAAAGAAATAAGTAAATATGCTAGGATTGTTTCAAGGCATTAGTAATGGTGCTATTGATGTTTCTTGTTGCATTCAGAGCCTAACACATAATTTAAGCATAAGTTGGTCAGAATATAAAGAGCTCTATTTATAAAGTTTGCATAAAAACAAGCCAACTAAGAAGAAATTAAGAAACCAACAATTGGTGAACCATAGAACTTTACCTGGTTTTGTCCCAACCAACTAGCATATCCAAGATCAATCTTTGTAGCCGGGATACTGGCATCTATAAGTAAGAAGACTTTCAGTCAAAAAAATTAAAAGAAATTTTTTTTCATTTCTCTTCTATGTCAAAATGCTATGAAAACATCGTAAGAAATTTTAGGAAAAATAACAGACGAAAAAGTAACTAAAGTTTTCAATCTTACAATTTAATTATTATCATCATCTGAGTCATTAACATTAAAAGTGTCCATGTCAGAATCAATATACTCAAGCTCCTCGCTACTGCTGGAGGTCTCTCCATCATCTAAATCCTCATACGTAATATTTAAATCTACAAGTAACTGAGATGTCAAATGAATCTGTGAATCAACTGAATGTTTTCCACTTTCTCATTTTGAAATGCATTATGATTTTCATCATTCATGGTGTTAGGCATTTCTATAGCCGATCAAGGTTTCATTCGATAAACTGCTATCAACTCACTAGATCTTCTCTTCGCAGGATATTCAATATAAAAAACTTGACTTGCTTGTACTACAAAAATGAAAGGTTCAAACTTCTTGAATCTTTTGTTTGCATTTGCTTCAACTAATTTGTAGTTTGAATGCACTCTAGTTCCTGATCTTGGAGTGGGATCATACCATAAATATTTGAATAACAGTACCCTTTTTATGGGTAAAGTAGGATATTCTACCTCAATAATTTCTTTAAGTCTATCATAATAATCAAATTCAGTATTAGTGTTATTATTAGATCCTTGTACGCAAACACCCGAATTATTAGTTACGAACTCTGAATCATGTTGTGCTACATGAAATTTGAATCCGTTAACATAGTAACCAACGTAGACTCTTATGTTACGAAGAGGTGCTGCTGCAAGATCCTTTATCATTTGATCCTGCACATTTGATCTTTCATCCTTCACCTAAAAAAGTACTTATGATATAGCTTCTCAATTATATAATACAAAATAATAAAAATTAAAGTCTCTAACTTACATAGTTTGCAAACCATAATGCAAATTCCGTTTCTAATTTTTTCTCCATCTCACTTCCCCCTATCATTGGAATTTGAAATTGTAGCTTGTGTTCATACAAGCTGAGGAATCAAAATTAAATAAGGATGGTATAATCAATATAAATAAAATGATAAATAATTGAATATAAAAAATAACTAACTTAATGTAAGGTTTAACCTCGTCACAGTTGAGAAGTATATAAGTGCTTGCTTCATGGTATTCTTTTCACATTGTCAAATGCACCAATTGGTCTACCAGGAAACTTGAATATAGAAAGCATCCCAGGGTCTTGAGATTGAGTATCATCAAAATTTCGAGGACACTTGCGATGTCTACTTTTCACATTGTCAGCAAAGTAATATGCACAGAAGGAAGATGCTTCTTCAACTAAATAAGCATTACATATTGATCCTTCTACTCTTGCTTTGTTACGAACATTATTCTTTAATCTCCTAAAAAAACATTCAAATGGATACATCCATCTATATTTCACAAGACCAGCTATGACTGCCTCATAAGCTAAATGGATTGATAGATATTCCATTGAATCAAAAAAGCTAGGAGGAAAAATACGCTCAAATTTACAAAGTATAAGAGGTATGTTAGTGTCTAATCGAAGCATTTCCACTATCGTAATAACTCTCGATGTCAAATCTTTGAAAAATAAACTCAATTCTATAAGTGCTTGCCAAATATTAAAAGGAAGTAGGTCATGAAAGGCTATAAGAATAAGTCTTTGCATAAACATATGACAGTCATGACTCTTCATTTCAAACATTTTTAATTTGGTCATATTCACATATCGACCCATATTCGAAGCATACCCATCAGGGAATTTAATTTCTTTCAACCAACAACATAATAATTGCTTGCTTTCTTTGTCCAATCTATAACAAGCCTTTGGAAATTTATTGGTTGTCTCATTTTGATGCAACTCTGGTCTACTAACTAATTCATTCAATTCCTCATGAGATTTTACAGTGTCTTTAGTTTTTCCTGGCACATTCATCACAACATTGAAAATATTATCAAAAAAATTTTTCTCAACGTGCATCACATCAATATTATGTCGAATGAGTAAATGCTTCAAATATGGCAATTCCCAGAATATACTCCATTTCTTCCAACCACATTTGTACACCCTAACAATGTGTTTATTTATATCCTCAGAATCAAGCTTGGTTACAGGTGCAAATCCATAGTTATCTATTTCTTCAATGATTTCTTCTCCTGTCTTGCTAATTGGTGGAAGTTTTGAAACAACTTCATTCTTTATGAAAACTTTACAGCAAATGATCATGATCAAAGGATCAACGATCTTACAGCAGGACCTCTTTGTAACATAAAAGTTTACTCTGGTTACTATGTTAATGACTACAAATTTCAAGTGACACAATGCAATTCAGAGACATTTACAAATAATTCGGGTGTTTTCATAAAAGGATGTAGCAACAACACCAATAGAGAATTTGATTACTATGGTAGACTTGACGAAATCATTGAGGTGGAATATCCTGTGCTACCTATAAAAAGGTGTCTTATTCAAATGTTCATGGTATAATCCTACTCCAAGAACAGGGACTAAAACACATTCGAACTACAATCTAGTTGAAGTTAATGCAAACAAAAGATTCAACAAGTTCGAACCTTTCATTTTTGTGGTACAAGTTGGACAAGTTGTCAATATTCCATATCCAACAAATAAAAGAAGATCACGTGATGAATGGTTAGTAATTTGTTGAATGAAGCCTCACTCAACCATAGAAATGTCGAACACCATCATTGCCCAAAACCATGATGTATTTCAGAATGAGGAAGTGGAGGGACATTTAGTTGATTCAGATATTCAATCCACATCCCAGCTATCTATAGATGTAAATGTTACTTATGAAGAATTATATGATGAAGAGATATCCAGCAGTGAAGAGTTCGATGTACTGATAGTGTCTAGTGATGATGACTTAGAGACTTTGAATGAGTTAGATTGTAATGACAATTAAATTTTAGGATTAACAATTATGGTAATTATGGTAAAGTAAATTTCACAGGTTGATAGTTCTATAGGTTTTTTATGCTTTTACAAGACATGCAGTTGCTTATCTATTTTTATTTGTTGTTTAACTAGTTGTGAAGTTTTGTTACCAAATTTACTATTTTTTAGTTATCAATGCCCTAGCCTTTTCCAATATCAAAAGTGATGTGTACTGATTTGATTATTATTTTAAACTTTTGTGTTATAATATTTTTTTTATAGATATAATCCTGTCAGATATGAGACAAAATGGTCAGATAATGCTAAAAAATTATTGGCGATTGGTAAGTATAGAAGGTATTTTTAATTCACATAAACTTTGTATATTTTGGATTAATAAAGATATTTCCATTCAGCTTTACTCCCAATGGTTACAGCGTTTCTGCATACATAACTAAAAAATTCAAAGAACGTTTGTGCACTTCCAGTGATATATGGAAGCATGTAGACCAACAAATGAAAGATTTTTATTATAAAGAATTTTTGGTAAGTATTTCAAGATTATTGTTACTATATAATATCCTTTTATACTAATTGTCACGATAATGTTGTAGAAAATATATACATGGGAGTCGGGACATGAATTTGAATTTAAATAAACATGGAATATGTATTATCGAAAACAATACAAGACATTGTTATATAAATGGAGAAATAAGGAAACTAAACTATTTCATGTACCAGATGAAATATGGGATGCATGACAGATAAAGTGGGTTGAGGAACAAAGGCAATGCAAGTCAATGGCTACTCAAAATAATATCAATACTGAGTTAACCGGAAAGCATTTTGGTGGATCCCACTCTACGATTGAGCATGCAATAGTGATGGTGGAGTTTTCATTGATATTATATAAGAATTCATTACAATTAACAATGAATTTATTTTAATTCATAATTTTTTTTGTATATCCAGGAAGACACATTACATCGACCGCCTAATTATTGGGAGCTATTTCGTATTACCCATCAGCGAAAAGATGGTTTTTTGGTTGATGCACGATCACAGGCCATAGATGTAAGTATATAAACATTATTATTTGAACATTTAACATTGATAAATTTTATTGCTCGTATATTATATGATAATAATAATATCTTCTTTTATGTAGGCCCAAATAGTGGAAAGAGTTTCACAGACTTCACAGGAAGCTATAGAGGGAGGGGAGTCATAGACTCCAACACACGATGATATAAATAAACTATACTATGAAGTTATCGGTGGAAGCAAAAAGAATTATCTCTATGGAATTGGCTCACATGCAAAAGTTTTATTTGATATGTTTACTCCTAGACTCAAGGGTGGATCAAGTTTCTCATCTACTCAAGTGGAAGTATTACGGAAAGAGAATGAAGAACTAAGACAGGTGTTTGGGGCATTAAAGTAAAATATAGAAGATTAGGTCAATGAAAAAATGGAAGAATGAGTCCGGGTATTAAAGCAAAATATGGAAGATCAGGTTAATGAAAAAGTAGAAAAACGGGTCGAAGTATTAAAGAAAAATATGGAAGATCAGGTCAAGACTATAATCAAGCAGTCAATGCAAGCTTTCATGGCTCATTTTATGTCGTCTCAACCATTAATGAGTCCTTTTTTTCCGACACCGCATTCTTTTGCTTCACAAGAGACCCAAGATCCTAACGCTAATGATTAATTCCTAAAAGAACACAGGTAATTCAACAAATATATATGATCATATGGTTTTCTTCTTTGAAGTTTTTCATCTCCATGAAATAATTCATAGCCATTCTAATTAAAATTTTGACATTATTATTGATTTAAGTTTTTTTATATGGACAAGCATCCCTTTTCGAGTTAATAATGCACATTTTCTTGTAAACAGGATACTTTCTAATGTTAACAAGATCACTATCACTTGGACATCATGTTGTGAATTCCGTGCATCATTACATCAAATACTAGCCTTTTCATCTTGATAGCTACTGATGTTTCTTGCTATCCTAATCATAGGTTTTCGACTGGTTTTGGTGTTTCTGGTGGGAGTGCATTGATACATGCATTTTATGTAAAAGAACTTAAAGAAGCACAGAGTTCCATTCCACCTATCCATCTCCCTGTTGATACAGGGTTCAAAAATGGGGAGGCATCAATAAAGGGTTGTCTCTTCTAATTTGTCTCTTGGAGATAGGCCACTTGCTGCACAATTTCAAGAAATTTCCTTGGATTTGAGGATGATTGAAGCAGAACAGGTTGGATGTATGAACTTTGACTTGGGTAGTTTAAATATTATGCTTAGATTTTATTTGAGCTATTATACTGATTGAAATCCATCTTATTGGGATTTGAGGATGATTGAAGGAGAATGGGTTGAATGTATGAACTTTGAGAGTTTTTTGTACTGATGGTGAATGTCACATTCTCTGGGCTTTATTTTATTATAGAACTGATTTTGGATAAAGTTAATTTCACAGTTTGGAAATAGATAATTTATTTTGTAAATATGATTTGTTTGATGAAAGTGTTATTAATATTGTCTCCATGGGATTGTGCCTTTTTCAAACCTCATTATCCTTCTACCGCTTAAGAAACCCTCCCCAAGCATCGCCATCTTCCTCACTCGAGAACTCTCCCTCCTTTTGCTCCCAACAATATCTTCTTTCTTCTTCTTCAAAAATGTATGCTTCTATGGGGGAAGTTATTTGCCGAAACACTCAGCAGAAATAGAAGAGTTGATGAAACATCAATCGCCCCCTCCACCTTGACATCTTATCCGATTATTGACCGTGACCAACCCCTGATTCTACCTCTTTGCCCATAGGCTTCGTTGACACCACTGGTGACATCTTTGTCTTCCTTGCCAACCTCCTCAACCATTGCTTTGCCCTCTCTTTCGTCAGACAAGGTTTCTTCTCCCTCTAGGGTAGTAAACCCTAGTTCTCCTTCTCCTTCTGTCTACTTCCCGAAAGAAGACATACTTCCCACTGACCCCCTTTTTTCCATCCTCTTCTTATCTCCTGAAACAATGAATCCATCTTCTTCGTCATCCACTTTACTAGCCCTTCCACCCTTCATTTCTCCTATTGAAATATTTCCCTCCATTTAGGAGCCACACCTCCTGTCCCTTTTGACCTCAACCCTTCTATCCTGGAAGGGGTTGTTCCTGCCCAACATAACCTTCCTATTATCACCTCCTCGTCATATAGGACAGCATTAGATCTTCCTTCTCCCCGCATTTCATCCACCACTTCCCCCTCATATTCTTCGACTACCATGCTTTCTTATTCTCCGACAGATGATGCCTTTCCTTTATCTGAAATTCCTCCCTCTTTTCTTCAACAAGAAGAAGTCACCTCTTCAGCTTTCTTCCTCCCCCCTTCTCTAACCTCAAGAGACTGGCAAATCCTCAATCAAGAGGAATTAGAGCTACCGCTGGAAGGGATGCAACAGGCTCTGGATTTGGTGAGTCTTCCATGCTTCCTTCCTTAATTCATTCTGGGAGATTTCTTCTTTTCTAATCGACAGTATGTAGGCAGTAATTTAGTCACCAAGAATTGCGACACTCTTTACCCCAATACCGAGATCACATTCTTCAGTATCAAACTAGTCAAACAGCACAGGAAGCTTCTCTCGCCAGAGAACACTCCCTTCTTGAAAAATTAAAAGTATGTCGGACCCAGTTGGGTGAAGTCTATTCTCAATAGGAGACTGATAAAGACCTTATATCCGATTTGAGGGACTAATTGGCGAGGGAAATTTGTCGAAGCTCTAATTTTCAAGGAGAGAGGGATATGGTGTTCTCCCAATTACAACACCATCAAGCTTCTTTGCATCAAGCGAAGTGGGAAGTTGCATGTTCTCTGGCACATATGGTAGTTGTAAGAGACGCCTCTGCCTCTATCAACCAATACATAGTTACCCTGACCAAGGTCCTTCAAGAAGACCATCAGTCTTATGCCCACAATATGGGTGCTCTGGCAAAGAGCCTTAATAAAACATCTTCTAAATATCAGCGTCTCCTTAAAGATTTCATAGATCATCGGAAGGGTTGTATTAGATTCCATCAGGCGATGGAAGCTATTAAACAACAATAGAAGGAACATCTAACACTCTGGGGCAAGGCTATTTTTCAAGAAGAATTTAAGGGAGCAATTCGCCAATATGCTGAACACGGTTTTCCTCCTCCGTAGCAGCCAACCACTTTTTTGAATTGGGAGGTAGCCTTCCTTCAATATCCATCTAATCTTTTTGAGCTATAATGTATGTCTGTCTTTTTATGTGTTCTATAACACTATGGGTAGCTTATATCTTCAATGATTCCTCTTTCTTTTTTATCTTCTATTACATTTATCTTATCAACTGTAAAAACGTCTTAAATACATTCCAAGGTCTAAGGAGATCCTTTCCAGTAGCATCTTGGAGGTAGTAAATGGCTCCGGCCACTTTCCAAGTAATTTTGTAAGGACCTTCCCACTTAGGAGCTAACTTACTGGACTCCCCAGCAGGATTAACTTTACGTAGGACTAAATCTCTTACTTGAAATGTGCAGGGTATTACCCTCTTGTTGAAGGCTTGTTGTATCCTTCGTTTATAGGCCTCAGTTCAAACTTTGGCTAGCTCCTACTTTTCTTCTATTAAGTCCAGCTCGGTGCTTCTTAAGTTCTGATTATATTCGAGATCATAGGCTTGAACTCGGGCACTATTCACAAGGGCTTCTATAGGCAAAACTGCCTTAGTTCCCTATACCATGTTGAATGACATCTCTCCTGTAGCAGACTTAGCAGTGGTTTGATAGGCCCATAAGATTCATGGAAGCTCTTCCACCCAATTCCCCAAGTTTCTCCCAACCTTGTTTTCAACCTTTGAATAAGGATTCAGTTGACTATTTGCCTATTAGTTTGAGGATGAGGTACAGAAGTGAAGACCTGCTCAATATTAAGGCTTTGGCACCATTCTTGAATCTTCCTACCTTGAAACTGGCATCCGTTATCACTGATTAACCTATGAGGAATCCTGAATCTGCAAATAATATTCTTCCATAAGAACTAAATAACAACTCCTTCTGTGATCTTAGTTAAGAGCTTAGCTTCCACCCATTTTGGAGAAATAATCCACAGTCACAAGTAGGAACTTCTTCTGTAAAGGAGCAATAGGCATTGGTCCCACTATGTCCATGCCCCATTGGTCGAAAGGATATGAGGCTACCACAACCTTCATCAGCTCGGTAGGTCGATCTAACTTGTTGCTATGCATTTGACAAGCGTGACAAATCTTGACTAATTGGACGACATCTTGGTGCAATGTGGGCTAAAAGTATCTAGCTAACAAAGCCTTTCGAGTCAATGCTCGACCTCCTAAGTGATTACCACAACACCTTTTATGGATTTCCCTAAGTATCCAATCAATATCCTCTTTTTCGAGACATCTTAGCAATGACCTTCCAAATGACAACTTATCTGTGACTCCATCAATCAACATAAAGCGCTTTACTCTCTTCAACAATGAGGAAGTCACTCAGGAATCCATGGGTAGACTTCCTTGTTGGAGATAGGCCATTATATCATACCTCCAATCAGATATGTGGCTGGTTTAACCTGATGAGTTATCTATATTGCATATTATTAGTGATATTGGCACCTCTAGACATAAAGGCTATCGGGGACCTCCACTCGGTCAGGATGCTAGCTAGCTGAGCCAATTCGTCAGCCTTGATATTCTCTTTCCTTGGAATTTATTGCAAGTGTACTTCATGGAACTGAGCTTTCAACATTTCAAAGGCATCAAGGTATTTTCACTTTCTTTCTTCCCACATAGCAAAAGTCCCATGGAGTTTGGAGATGACCAATTGAGAATCCGAGTGAAGAAGAACAGAGTCATCCTTAACTGCCTGAGTTGCTTGTAACCCTGATAATATAGCTTTATATTCAGCTTCATTATTGGATTCTTTGTAACGTAATCGTATGGATATATGAGTTTCTTCATCTGAAGGAGACACTAATAGAATGTCTACTTCGCTTTCTCCTGCTCTGGAAGATCCGTCTATAAACACCTTCCACCGAGATAGCCCCTTCTCTTTTGCTGAGCCAATTTGATGGTCAGTAGGCACCTCGGCTAAGAATTCAATCATTGCTTGAGCTTTGATAGCCATACGAGGATGGTAGTGAATATCATATTCACTTAGTTCAATAGCTCATTTTGCCAGTCTTCCAAAGGAATTAGGTTGAAGGACCACTCGACCCAACTTACTACTTGTAAGAACATTTATTGAGTGAGCCAGAAAATAGGGTTTTAACTTCCGAGCCGTTAATATTAAGATGTATACTAACTTCTCCAGTTCTGTGTACCATAGCTCTACCCCTTTTAAAATATGACTAGTATAGTATATAGGCTGTTGTTGAGACTCTTCCAGACGAAGTAAGACCAAACTAATTGCTCCTTTTGAAACTGTCAAATACACATCTATAAGGGTTCTCCTGAGACGGGCTTGGCTAGCAAAGGGAGACGAGCCAAATATTATTTTAATTCTTGAAAGGTTTTCTCACATTGATCATTTTATTGAAACCGAGTAGTTTTTCTGAGGATCTTGAAGAACGATAGTCCCCGATCTGTAGATCGGGCAATAAAACGAGATAGGGAGACTATTTTTCCAATAAAATTCTATGTTTCTTTCTGATTTTGGGGGATTTCATATTACATAATGCTTGCATCTTTACTGGATTGGCCTCTATTTTTTTCTCAGTGACAATGTATCCCAGAAATTTTTTCACTTCTTACTCTAAATTGACATTTTATAGGGTTTAGCTTCATGTTATACTACTCAGAGTTGCAAAAGTTTCTTCTAAGTCTTGGTTCAGATTCCGGATAAACCGTGATTTTACTAAGATATCATCCATATAAACCTCCACATTCCTCCATTTTTACTCAGTAAATATTTTATTCATAAGCCTTTGATAAGTAGTATTGACATTCTTCAACCCAAAGGGCATTACTACATAGGAGTATAGTCCCCAGAGATAGGGGTGACTATTGTTCGGTTTGAATCGTGAACCGAACTGGAACCGATGGCTAAAAAACCGAACCGGAACCATTTTTTTTATTCCGATTTTGAAACCGGAACCGGACTAGAATCGAAACCGGATAGGAACTAGATATTTTTTTTTGTTGAAATCGAAATTAAATTTTTAAAAATGATTTGTTTTTTACTTTTAAAAAAGAATTAAATTCATACAAAATTTAAATTTTTATTGATGTGTCACAATTATAATAATAAATATGTACAAAAATCAAAATTATTTAAAGTTTATATTTTTCATCATTACATCATAACAATCAACATGCACAAAAATTAAAATATTCAAAATTTAAAATTTTCATTG
>JBAMHZ010000008.1:2828885-2858423 GCA_037177395.1 Alpinia galanga | reverse complement strand
CTCAAATCCAATTACAGAGAGTGAAATAGAGTCCTTATTCATAAAGAATATCATTAGGATTGATAGACAAGAGAGACTGAGAAAGATTTGGTTATTAGAAAGCAATTAGCTAAAGATTTGAAGGAAAGAAGAAAAATAAAATACTAAAAAGGCAACTAGACCTATGCTACTGGGAGAGCAAGGAGAATATTAGAATGACTTCCTTACGCATTATAAAGAATCAAATGGTTATAAATCAAATTTAATGAAAATAAAAAAAATTGATATATAGTAAAATTGTGGTCCGCGGACTAGCCCGCCTAATCCACAACCCGCCTTGGGTTGGAAGTTTTTCAATCCGCCGAAATGGCAAGTCGGCTCGCCTCTATCCACTAAATGTTCGGTTTATGATGGGTTAGCTCACCCCGCCATGGGTCGATCCATTTGACAGCTCTATATATAAAATATTCATTGGCGGTGTTCAATCACTTATGATGCTGAATTGTAGATTGAAACTTAACTATGTTTTTTAGGTTTATTTTGATAGTCAATAATTTTTTTTTATAAAATTGAATCAGGTCAAATCGTATGACATAGATATTTGAATTATCAAAAAAAGAAAAATACTGATTTTGGTTCGCTAGTGTCCTGCTAGACTAGAGCACAACTCGTTTAATTCATTCGGCTTTTGCCCCACTGTATTCGTATAGTATGCTCAACCCATACCTCCTATTTATTCTATCTGTTTATCTAATGAGTTTAGTTCCCTTAACTCGATCTCGTGATTCATTTTATGAATCAAGCCGATAAGGAATATTTTTTCTTTATTTTAGTTCATAAAATAGAATGAACATATGATACCTACAAATAAAAGTATAGATTATTTCCTCCCAAAAAAAAAAAAAATCTTAGTTTAGTGCTCAAGGACTATTTTTTACCATGTAAAAAAGTCTTGTCTTATCGTTGCCGCAAAGGAATAAACTATAGAAGAAACATAGTTTCAAATTTCTCTCAATATAGAGTTCATAACTTGCACGAGACGCAATAGTTAGCGCGGAACGCCGGAACATATATTAAATAAAAACACGCATCTTAAATAAAATAATACTTTACCCAAATAATTCACTCCTTAAAAGTCTTAGCATCGCATGTTTATCTAATAAACCAAAAATGAGAGTTTGCATTGGTTTGACTCATATCATATGCATTTTTTTTTTAATTTTCTGATTGCCTTGCTTTTTTTCTTGTTCCTCTGCGAATTACACCGTTGTTTCCGCTGGCCTCTGCATCAGTCAGTCACCATCAAGGGAGTTTAATGAGTACTTTTAAAGCTTCTCGATCCATGTCTTCCGATCGAGATTTGTAGCTGGAGTCTAATTTAAGTCGACCCAGCTATCTCCGATGTACGTCCAATTCCAGGCCAACCGCTTGCCCACATGAAGAATTTTCTAGCTAATTAACAAACTATTTGTTTGCGCTCTGTTTAACTTAATCTTGTTGATAGCACTACGTACGGGGACGTGCCATGGAGCGCCAGGAAGGGAGCAATGACGTAGAGAGCATGGAGGGTGCGTGGAGGGCACTAGAAAGATATGGATCAGGGTTGAATAGGAAAGAAGAGAGAGGGAGTACAAACCAGCCTCTGCTTAGGAAATGCACTGGGAACACCACCTCACAGATAGCCATCGTTGGGGCCAACGTCTGCCCCATTGAGAGCTTGGACTATGAGTAAGATTTTCTTAATTCAGATAAATAAGTGGTGTACTTTTGCATGGCATGTATACTGCAATTTTTGTCATGTTTTTGGTATGTTTGCAATCCAGAATACTGTTTTCTAGTCGATTTTACGGTGTCTAAGTGCATTTAGATGGCTCTAGCACCGTAAGGACTTTTTTCCTTTTAAAGTTGTATCTAGTTTCAATGAATCTCAGAAGTACACGGTGAATAAGGTTTGGGTATTCTATTTCATATGTGAATTATGCCCGAAATAGGATTTGTGTATATGAACTTGTGGCGATCACTTGAACGTACATAATATTTCTTATTTAAAAATCCTTCTAGGTATTTAATTAGATTTTCCCTTTCTGTCAACTTATATGATGAACGTATCCAACTGCAATGCTTATGCAAATTTATATGTGAGACGAGTCTGAATATACTATTTGCACCTTACAACATGTTCAGGGACAAAATGCTTTTCAGTTCACAGCATGCACATTGATGATCTTCTCTAGCTTTTTGATAACATTGCGAGAGGTGCGACCTACGTAATGAAAAATTATGCAGGGCCAATTCTGTTTTAATAATATATTTTTCCACTTTTATCCTTTGTTCTAAGAGGCCATCCTTACCAGTTCTTTTGCAAATTTATGTTCCACGTTTTAACCTTTCATTGAATTTCTAATTATGTTGGATCAAAAAATTAGTGTTCATGAACAATCATTTCTGTCATCAAGGAATTCTTGTGAGCCTCAATTTGATGTTCAATAAATTTAACATTTTTATTGTCATACTTCCTTTTTTGTTTGTTTGAAAAACATTACATTTTGCATAGAATTGTGGAAAACGATCTTTTCAAGGAAGACTGGCGATCAAGGAAAAAGGTTCAGATATTTCAGTACATTTTACTCAAGTGGACTCTGGCTCTTTTGATTGGCTTGTCAACTGGGCTTGTCGGATTCTTTAACAACCTTGCAGTTGAGAACATTGCTGGATTTAAGTTGTTGCTGACTAGTAATTTGATGCTTGAGCACAGGTAATCCGATAAACTATGTCCCATTAATTTCGAAGATAATGTCATTCAAGTCATATAAAATTTATCATATGGAGAACAAAATGCTTTTATCGTCCCTAGATTCTAGAAGACCCTTATTGCAAATTATAATCTAACCTAATAGTTCAACTTCATTGACTCCTCTTAATAACTTAATTCATATGGAGATTGTTGTAATAGGGAAAGTATTAGGATTCAATATCCCAGGTACTCTGTTTTACCTGTGTTCATTTTTCATTAATGGAAAACTAAAGTATATCCCTATATGATTTTCGCTAATTGTCTTCTGAAGTTGCTAAAAGATATCATAAAAACCTAACTTGGAGCAATTATACTCGATCTTAGAACCTCTGAAGTCTTAAGGGCTTAGGTTAGCAAATGTGCTTAGTCATTAAAGATGACAAACAATCTGATCACTTTATTGCATTTGCATCTTATCTCTGACAAAGTGGCAACTCTGTTTTGTTCTCTGGTGAAACACTATATTAGATTCCTAAAAAGATTTTATAGTTTAGTTAGGTCAACTGCTTGCTTCCGAAGGATAGTTTCTGATTAATAAACATCATCAGACACATCAATGGATTGTAAAGGGACCATAAGCTTGTGTAGTAAATTTATCAATATAAAACTATGTACCAACCTTTAGTTTTTGTCGAATTGCAGCTCTCATTTGAATCCCAAAAATATGCTTTCATAACTTATCACACAATGTCAGCAAGACATGTTTCTAAGACTGGTTCAATACAGGTACTTGACAGCATTTTTCGTCTATGGCGGTATCAATGTAATTTTGGCAGCAGCTGCAGCTACCCTTTGCGCTTATGTTGCACCTGCTGCTGCTGGGTCAGGCATACCTGAAGTTAAAGCATATCTCAATGGAATTGATGCTCACTCCATACTTGCTCCTAGCACACTTTTCGTGAAGGTGAGTTTTTTGAAGTTCTAGTTTGAACTCCTAATCTAAGTATACCATGCAATAACTTCATTAACTAAAGAATAAAATCTAGAAATATCTTTGCCTAGCTAAGAAAATATGTACCTTCCTGGTCGAAGTCCTTCCAGTCTTGTGGGTACATGTTTCGAAGGAAAAAAAAAACATTTAGTTGGTAGTTGGTAAAGACTAAAGAGTAACAAAAATGTTTGACAATTCATGTCTCTTTACAACCAGTCATTTATAGGGAGGAAATTTTACTTCTGTTTTTCAGATATCTGGGTCAATTGCTGGAGTTTCTGCTGGATTTGTACTAGGCAAGGAGGGGCCAATGGTACATACAGGCGCTTGCATTGCCAACTTATTAGGTCAGGGTGGATCTCGAAAGTATCATCTCACATGGACATGGCTCAGATACTTTAAAAATGATAGGGATCGAAGAGATCTTATCACCTGTGGATCTGCAGCAGGAGTGGCAGCCGCCTTCCGAGCACCTGTTGGAGGCGTGCTCTTTGCTCTTGAAGAAGCAGCTTCTTGGTAATAATATAAAGCTATAGAAATGCCATTTTTTTCCTTTAGTAAAAGACCTGAATCCTACCTTTTGGCATTGAGAATAGAAGGATAGGTTTGAAGTGAATCAACGTATGTGTTTAACACTGTCTCAGACTGCATTGAATCAGTCATATCAAGATCACTAGTTGTAACTATGAATAGGCAATTCTGGTAGCTTATTCATGTAGAACAAAACAAAGATCATGTTTGTTTTGTTCGGCAACAACAACTCGAGCAGCTTTTTCTTCAAAGATTAGATACTGCAAAATAGTGGTGCCACAATAAGTAGGCTGAGTTACACTTGAAACAATAGCTTTACGATCCTAATTGTTTCAAACAAATTCTAACAGATACAAGTGCAATGCATTATGAAACTTCAATATTCTAAGTGTTTAGGGTGCATGTATGTTCTATGTAATTTCCTTGAAAGTATGAGACGAATGAAAAAAAAAGTAGAATTCTTGGCAACAACTGCTTTCCATTGAATGGGTCGAATATCCTTAAGCCTGCAGAACTCTATCGTTTGATAACATTTTGTTTTTCTCAGGTGGCGAAGTGCACTTCTGTGGAGAACATTTTTCACAACTGCTATTGTTGCTGTGGTATTGAAAGGCTTGATAGAGTATTGCCGTAACGGAAATTGTGGATTATTTGGCAATGGAGGACTAATAATGTTTGATGTTAGTTCAAATGTTTCAGCATATAACAATCAAGATCTGATTGCTATTATTGTTATTGGATTAATTGGCGGAGTACTTGGAGCCCTCTTCAACTATCTTGTTGACATGACTCTTCGAACATACAGCTTTATCAACGAGTAAATTCCTTTAGTCAATAGCATTGCTGTCATGAATCACTCTGAATTCATATATACTAAATTCAATTCTCACCATTGAAACGATTGTACTAATCCATATAATTGCAGGAAAGGTGCCCCGTCGAAGATTCTCCTCACTATCATCATATCTATTCTCACATCATGCTGCTCTTACGGGTTACCTTGGTTTGCCAGCTGCATTCCTTGTCCTGAGGATCTTCAAGAGGAATGCCCAACCGTCGGCCGCTCTGGCAATTTCAAAAACTTCCAGTGCCCTTCAGGTCACTACAATGACCTTGCTTCTCTCTTCCTCAACACCAATGATGATGCCATCCGCAATCTCTTCAGTGGCGGCACAGATAATGAATTCCACATATCCAGCCTTTTCATCTTCTTTGCTGCAGTTTTCTTTCTTGGAGTTGTAACATATGGCCTTGCTATTCCTTCTGGTCTTTTCATTCCCGTTATACTTGCTGGTTCTACTTACGGAAGGATCGTTGGGACTCTTCTTGGTCCAATATCAGTCCTTGACACAGGTCTCTTTGCCCTTCTCGGAGCAGCAGCTTTCCTTGGTGGAACTATGAGAATGACAGTTTCTGTCTGTGTTATACTTCTCGAGTTGACCAATGATCTTCTAATGCTGCCTCTGGTTATGTTAGTCCTCCTCCTATCCAAGACAGTAGCCGATTGCTTTAACAAGGGGCTCTATGATCAGATGGTCAAGATGAAGGGGCTTCCATTTATGGAAGCCCATGCAGGACCCCACATGAGGAACTTGGTAACAGGGGACGTGATATCAGGACCTCTGATTTCCTTCTCTGGTGTGGAGAGAGTAGGGAACATTGTTGAAACATTGAGATTGACTGGTCACAATGGTTTTCCAGTGATCAATGAACCCCCCTTCTCAGATGCTCCTGAACTCGTTGGGCTGGTATTGAGGTCTCATTTGCTTGTTTTGCTGAAGGGGAAGATATTTACCAAGGAAAGGGTGAAAACTGGGGTAGTAGAAGTGTTGCAAAGATTTGGACCCTTTGATTTTGCAAAAGCTGGATCAGGCAAAGGACTGAAACTGGCAGATTTGGATATCCTTGAAGAGGAATTGGATATGTTTGTTGATCTCCATCCCATCGCCAACACCTCACCCTACACAGTGGTTGAGACAATGTCCCTATCTAAAGCTGCTGTCCTCTTCAGGGAGCTTGGACTTAGGCACCTATGTGTTGTGCCAAAGACTCCAGGGGTAAGAAACTCTTTCCAAGAATATCACTTGCTTTAGACATGTATAGCTCAAAAATTATCGTTCATATGGGCAGTATGTTTTTTTCTCTTAGAATTTTGAAAGTTTGATGTGTTTAGGAGTCATCCGTTGTGCATGTTCATTTGTTTTTCATTTTATCAGGCATTTACGAATACTGTTTTGTTTCGTGCAGAGGCCTCCTATTGTTGGAATTCTTACTCGGCATGACTTCGTGCCAGAACACATTCTTGGACTGTTCCCTTATATCCCACACCGCCGCAAAGTTTGAGCATAGGCGTTTTTTATTTTACCACTCAGATAATAAAACTGCTGCAATGGATAAAAGTCGATTTCTCGGAATTCATTCCCTTGATATTTCGGTCATCGTAATCTATTTCTCTTTTTGAGGCTGTGAGATTGATCTGAAGGGGTGTTCAGAGTGAGTATTACTATTACCACCTTTGCTGCATTAGGTGCTTTTATCTTTATTTATTTGAAGCATAAAATAAAAAATAAAAAAAAGAGAGATGTATTATACCGATTATAATACTTGCAGCCTTGGAGGATAAAGGGTATGTAAATATGAAGGTCATCTCGTTACCAATGTTCTAATATTGCTTTCAGTGAAACTTGGATAGATACATGTATAACATGATTTTATAAGAAACCAATCGTCACCAACGATGGTAGAGTCGAGTAGTTTTTATGGTTGTTCCCTTGTCACTTTTATTTTCATACCTGATGCTTTTATCGAATGCAAATTTGCATCATAGTAGTGCTTATCATAATTTAAAATCTCGACACTTGTTGCGACGACCTCTACAATCGCCGTAGGATCGTGACAAGGAAACAACGCACGATGCACATTAGAATTTTAAAAAAATCTATATATTAATAACTTCAATCGATTACTGATTAAAATTTAAAAAAATATTTCATAAACTTATTTACCATGAATAATAACAGTTTTACTATTAAAATTTATTATTTTAATCTTAACAATCCAAATTAATAATGCTATTGAATTAATATATTTTATAATTAAAAAAATTAAAATATAATACCGAGATTGTATCATAGTTGCAAATTTTAAACCATCGTGCTTATTACCACAAGTTGTTGAAGCACACTTATGCAGGTTAAAGAATTAAATACAGTGCAAGCATATCTCTGAACTCTTAGTTTGACAGGTACAGCAAGCTAAGTCTAACACGTCGATAAGAGTTAAGGCAAGCAATAAATAGAAGGGAATAAAACTCAAACATACACTGAACCAGTGGCAAGAAGGCACTTCATCTGGAGCATGCATGGAACATGACTTCTTTTCCAACATGTGTGAAATCGCTTAAATTTTTCTCTCCAAATTCAAGAAGCTTATGGCGCAGCATCATGATGCAAAGTCTATGACGCAATGTTCCTTAAGGGTTCATGAAAAAAAACAAAAAACAAAAAACTCAGCAAGGATGTGCTGGGCAGGATGTACAAAATGGGTAGACGGCAACACTTGAACTTGTATGTAATTCTCGTTGATCATTCCAAAGTCTTGAGAAGTCTGAACAGGCCAGCAGCCTCCCTGATCCGTGAGAACTCAATGCAGAAAGCCTGGACTTCTATGAAGAGATCACGAACTGCATATCACAACAAACAAACGTGTCAACAAAAATAAATAATCCAAGCAGAATAGAATCTTAATGCACAGAATTAGAATTTAGTTATCTTGGATGTTTATTGGAGTCATCTGCTAGCCATCTTGAAATAAACTAGCGACAACGTGAGCAATATAGGTAATATGCTGATGTATATCTATTTTCAAATCGGATTCATCAGTTCCATCACGAATCACCAAGCCAAGTCAGTTGTGTCAACGTGACACTTTGACAAAGAACTAGAGCTAGGGATTAAGGAAAGAGTAGAGTTTTATATAACGACAAAAAAAATTTGCAACTGAAGCTAGCACATTTGATTGATCCAAACAAATTAATAGTTGGAGATGCATGTAAGCATGATGAAAAACAAAAGCAAACTTGCCGTTAATTATTTTGTTTCTGATAAGACTTTGCAGAAAGACACAAACCAACCTCACTAGTCTGTTTTGCATGTACTTATCCTGAACATGGAAAATAACATAAAATGTTAGAATCCTTTTAACAGCCTTTAGAAAATAGACATCAACTTCAGGAACCAGATTGCCACATTAGAAAAGGTATAGCCCATTAAACTGAACACATAAACTGAAAATGGAGAAATAATATGCTCCACTAACATGTATATTAAGATGCAAATGAAGTGCATGTTCAGACGTGAGCAATCTATAATTAAGAGTTATATCAATTAGAGTAGGTGTATGGATACAAGCAGACCAAAGCAAACATTAAATTAATATAAAAAATAATTTAATTGATTTTAATATTATTATTAATCAGTGTTGTATGATTCGGAGAAACACAAGCCAACTCCAAAATAGTTTGAACAAATATTGGTAGGGTGATGACAATATTGACTACCATGGCAGAGATAACTGGATCAAACAAAAATAAGCATAAAAACTAGGCATTAATCTCATTGGATCTGTGTAGTTGACCCAAAACATGCTTGATAAAGATGGTGAGGATACACACTAAGATGTCAGTAGTTGAGAGTGGTAAATATTAGAAAGCATCATAAACATGATTGAATAAGATGAACATAAAAAAGAAATAACTTTCACTGAAAAACCAAAACTGAGTATTAGCCTTAATGTATCTGTCCCTTTAGATTATCGTATCAATAGTTGTCTCAGTGCTGCCCAACAAACTAAATTCTAAATGACAGATCATAAACCTCAAAATTAAGAAATTTTTAACTGAAACAAATAAGTGCGATGGCCAAGTGAAATGTGAAGGAATTTTGAAATGTAACAAAGTTTCTTTTTTCTCTATTCATGGAACCGCTGAAACTCAGAAATTCTACAACTAATGTAACTGCTGACAACAAAAACTTTGGATTAGAAAAACTGGAATTTGTAGACATATAGTAAACAAAAGCAACTATGATGCAT
Source organism: Alpinia galanga (assembly GCA_037177395.1). Lineage (NCBI taxonomy): Eukaryota > Viridiplantae > Streptophyta > Magnoliopsida > Zingiberales > Zingiberaceae > Alpinia > Alpinia galanga. Next base: position 2,849,097 of record JBAMHZ010000008.1, on the reverse strand, counting down.
GGAACAAATTTCAACTGTTGCTGTCTCTTACATGGATGTTTTAATGAAAGGATGTAGTCTAAAGAAAATGAGATTGACAATAAACTATCATAGTGGCAATAAAAGCAATTAATTCAAACCGCCAAAAATTAAAGGTAAAAAAGAAACGAGGTTTCACCTCTTAAGGAAGGGATGCAGGTGCACATAAGTCAAGAACTTCCCTATCAATTATCAAAATTGATCATCGCTTGCACAATTGAAGGTGCAGGACATTTGACTCAACTAATCCATAAATTCGTCTCGAATTTTTGTTTAATAATCAAGCTTATCATCACTTCGACAACTATGCCAAATCATTTAGAGCTACTAAGAAAAATACAATTTTGCAATTAAAAATGTTTTATATAGGAAAATGATCATACTATGCAGCTCAAAGACAAACAGATTTTTTTTTTTCAGATGTAATTAGTAATTCAAAACCAATGCCTTCAAAAAGTGACATCATCGAGAATGAAAGAAGAAGACCTTTATGTTTTCACATGATGATATACAGTTAGTGATGTACATGTGTACAAACTCAGTTGGTAGATTAACTGCAGTTGTCAGTCTGTTGACTACTTCCATTGAGTGTAGACTCATTTCCATATTCACAAGAACAGTGAAATACCTGCCAACCAAACTCTGATAAGAAAAAAAGGCATAGCACCAAAATATTTATCACTGGCACAGATATTAAAAGATCTTACTCTGAAATTTCAGGAGAATTCATCAACTTTGAAAGAACTTCAACAGCAATAAGTGGGTTGTGCTCAACAAGATCCTAAAGAACACAGATATAATCTCATCACAAAATTTGAAATGAGAAATCACATAATGATGAAAATAATACAAACCGGTAGCTTTGAAGGAGTGAGTCCACAATGATAGACGAGTTTCGCATCCTTTGCAAGTTCTAACACAACTTGCTGTGAGAAGAGACAAAAAAAAAAGGCCAGATTGTTTCATTAATACAGAAAATATTGACATAGGTGAAGGGAAAACAACTAGTAATGTTCATAGAGCACAGCTGAAATATTGGCCACTATGACAAACAGATGCTACCTAGTTAGCGTGAAAAAGGACAAGACCTCTTGTTGGGCAGGTGCAAGTGGGCCTTTTAATGCTTTAGCAATCAAATCTCTCACTGCAGCCCCTCGACTGGTGTCAGCACACATGCCATAATCCCACAAAAGCTCGTGATTGCTGTCAGGATTGAGCCATATAAGCTGTACAAGAATTTGCAGATCAATTACATGAGAGAAAACAATTGAACATGCAAGGTCTCAGGTGAAATTTTTTACTTCTCCATCTAGCACTGGGAGCATCGGTGGTGCAGGCCTTATCCATTGAGGACCCAATCCTTCAACAGACAACTTTTGCATTAAACCTAATATGGCATTGTCTCTATCATCAGAACCAATTCTTGGTTTTGTTCCTGCAGCTGAAAGCTGGGGCCTGAAACAGAACAATATTACCACAAGCCTCCTAGGAAACTTCTTATATATATGAAGGGGAGGGATATGTTGTATACTCATATGGAGTAGCATCAATTCCAATAGATATATCTGGATCTGGAATAATATTTTTGACAGATGCAGCTTGGAAAATGCTTTCATATGATTTGGACTGTACACCATCAGCATATAGCTTCTGCAACTGTTCACGTTGCAACAGTACCTAACAACAATAGTGTAATTACCAGAAGATCATGCCAAAATCACAAATCAGCAAAGAAATTATCCTCAGTTGATATGTTACCGATACCACATTTTCTAATTATTAACTTACATAGGATGATGAATCAAATCCTTTGATGTAATCAACAGCTGACAGCTTCATGACCTAATCAACAACCAAATAAGCTAAGATATAAGATATAAAATGCGGAAAACTAGATTCTAAAATGCAGGTATAGTTATCTCCTAAAATCAATAAAATACAAGTTAAACATGATGGTTGCTGAATTGACCTGTTCCCTTAATCCAACCTTTATCAATATTGTTGACTGCTCTGAGTGCCTAAGCTCCCAATCCCAAATTCAAATTTCTCAACCAAAAAATTCATAGTGCTCATTAACATACAATGCTCAATTCCCTTAACTTCAAAGTAAAAAACAGCTTAAATTGAACCATGTTAGTCAGAATGATCATGATTCACTGTACTTATCATTCATTTTTTGTATTATTGTTAGTACAATGTTAACAAGTGGACACTATAACATGCCAATTACTTCCCAAGATATTTTGAAAATAACAATTGTAATAGAAAGAAATAGCACGTAGTACAATAAATGCAGCTGAAGAAGCACAAAATAAAAGTAACAACCTCTTTGTTATTGTTTCCACCAATAGATCCCAGTAAAAGTTGAACAAACGCCATCTCCATTATTGCTGAGGTGTCATCGCTTGCTGCCTGTAATCACAAAAAAATTGTTGATTTGCAAGAGATTACAAGCATAAAAAGTTTTAATTCATTTAAAGAACTATCAGTGATTGAAAAATATGTATATCTAAGTTGGTAGCTCTTTCATGCTATGCATGCCTACGTTTCTCTATGCTCTTCTACCAAGGAAGCTGTAAATTTGTTGACATTATCATAAATGATCTGTTGACCTAACCAGTTATTTCATTAGTTGTTGGTACTGTAGCTATGAAGTATTTTGAATCTCAACTTAAAACTAAACAATATAAGCCAAAGAACAATATGACCATATAATATTTAAGTTTATATATTAATTTTGCAACATGAATAAGCATGCGACCAAATGGAGAAAGATAGCAAGTTTTTGCCACGCTGACCACATGCCCACAGATCAAATGACAATGTGAAGATAACTGTTAAAAAAAGGATAAGCAGTAAATTCCAGCTATTCTGGTGGGGCTAATATGAAATTATACTGTCAGTAAATGCCATCAGAACAAATAAAAGGTATCATGTTGATGTGAAATAAACCAAAACCCAATATTTGTTCTAAATGGGACAAGGCAAGGATCACTATTTAGAAGCAATCATTTGGAAATGCCGATCACATGCCAATGCGTGTGACATGGACCAGAAGTTGATATGTTTCTATCACATTGGGGGCATAAAAATCTCACTATCGAAACAAAAGGTAGCATCAGCTTCTAGAATAAGAGTCACACACTGAACTTGGTCTACCACTAGGGCCATCAAATTCCAAATCGGGTAGAAAATCATCTTCGAGATTTTAATTTTATCACAAAAATAAATACTTATAGATTTCGAAATTTATGCAGCATGGTGTTATAAATGTTTTGACAATTAGTTAAGCAAAACATTGCAGTCAAGTTTGCATGTTTCTGTTTCTTTTATTATAAGCTTAAAGCTGAAAGTACATAAAATGAAACTAAAGGCAAAAAATGTGCTCTTCAAGGCTAAACATGAAATTGTATGACACAATTAACAAAATAATAGAAATATTTGTTATTCAATCAGTTCATGATTTCAAAATCCAAACATTTAGAGGAATCTGCCGTACTCACATTGACAAGTAATGAAATAAATGGATTCGATGAAGGTGGACTAGAGGAATAAGTCTGATGAAGTATAATATAGGCAACCAAACGCTGACTAGGCTTCAACAAAACCTTATCCTGGATATGGTGAGAAGAAAATTATAAGTGTCTTAAACATAAACAAACATTCATTACGACTAGCAAATTAGCATGAGTGGTGAAAAAAAATTCTCAATTTGATTTACTTAAAGAATTTATGATAATCTTTCTATGAATCACTATACTCCTTAACAAGAAAGCTCAACCAGAAATAAAAATTAATACTCAGTAATGGAAGGGCGTTCAATCATGTTAATAAAGAAGAGTAGTTACAAATACACCTTTGCAATGCTGGACAGTGGTCAAGCTTCCTTGAACTACTGAGTATACAAAATTCAGAATATCCAAAAGGAAAGATTAGTTCATGAGAATAATGCTCTAGCAATTATGGTTGTCAAGACTATGGTCTAACCTTAGGGTTGTATAATCTTCTGATACAAATTAGCCTAAACAATCCCAGGTTCAAAGCAGGATCGGAATTAAACATGGATCTCAAGAAACCTATAATCCAATTCAACGCTCTCTCCGTTCTTAGGTAGGATCTATATCTTGAGAATATTGACTATATGAAATATTGTTAATTGTGCAGACAAGAGAATGTTTTTCATACCATATATAAAATAAACAAAGACTATATGAGTGTCACTTTTAATTCCCAAGCACAAGAATCGTGTTTAATTTTATCATTGTCATCTAGCCTATAAAATTTACTATTTTGCTACTCAAAAGAGAAACATCTTCACAGTTAAGTTTAAACATTAATCTAAAAGTGGAAACATTGCAGCAAAATGATGATACATTCTGTATCATGTCTATATTAATCATCTTCCATGATGCTCTTTGGTATCTTATAAAGGATGTATTCACAAAGCTTAGGTACTGAAGCATGTTACTCGATCGTTTAGAGAGACATGCTCTAATAGATTAATTTTTCATTTATAGAAAGTTGCTCCTTGTGGCATATATATTAGTCTCAGCAACGTGGTAGATCCACATTTTATGAGCAAAAGAATGCAAAAAACATATTTTGATAGGGCATACATAAACTTGTATAACAATAATATACTTATGGCAACATGAAATTTAACACAAGATCATCTCACTGAAAACTAAAAGCAAACACAATGGTTAAACCTTACAAAGAAGCTAGTAAGTTTGACACAATCACAACTCACAATAAACAAGTGAAAAGGTCAGCTACAAATTAGATAACGTTATCTCTAAGAATATAGATGAAAATAGACGAGTAGCAGTGAGGAATCTTGTGGCCCAGTAATGCCAGTACAAAAAGAGAACCAATTATTACACCTCCAGCGATGAAAAGAAAATGATGATGAATAAAAAAAGGAGCAGCTACTGAGTATCTAGGAATTTAAAAATAATAAAATAGGATACATAAAATATAAGGGAGAAAAGGAAGAAAGAAAAATAATGAGACCGGTTGATTTAATCATCAAATGATCCAAGTCAAGCCTTCTGATTGAAACAATTAAGTATCCCACATTGTAACTCACATTTCCCAAGCAACAACTTAAATTTCTAGGCAAAAGTTGTCATCCAATGATGGAGACAAATTATGCAGATTGGACTCAGGTGTACTCCCCATATACACCGAATACTTGAATTATATACTCAAATTCTTTTTAAGAAAAGAAAATCAAGCCTATCGTGTTCTGTCGGGTTCCATCAATATTAACAACACTAACTTGAAGGAAATTTTTTTGGCTCTTTTCCTAATCAATCATCATTGGTTAACATAATCATGCATTTAGAGGTTTTAAAGTTTCTCTGATAATATACCGCCCCAATTCACAGATATTTCAAAATAAATACAAGGACTAAATGTTGGTATCATAAGAAAATTTTTTGCTGACAATTATTATCCTTTAGTGTTCTGCCTAACAGCTGTGTTATCGTAGTGTCATCAAATCTGCGAGAGGGGGCTTTATAGATGTATGACAGGAAAAAAAACGCCACAATAAATAAAAGGCACGATCATAATGACTACAAAATTGCATAACCATCAAAATACATTGGCAAAATCCATCGTCCGTCAAAAAGAAAAGGCAGCATAACCAGGAGCAGCCTTAGGTCGTGATGTTGTTCCTGGAAACGGCATTTACGATTAAAGAAAATCTCATTGTTAAAGCCTTAGGCAATTTAATATCCCCTTAGCTAAATGACCAGCAATACTGGGCAAATGGGGTTCAAAGTAAGAGTGCAGATTGAACCATTTTATAACCTAAAAAACAAAGCCGATAGAACCATTTTACAACCTAAAAACAAAGCCGATAGAACCATTTTATAACCTAAAAACAAAGCCGATAGAACCATTTTATCACCAAAAACAAAGCGAGATTCAAATCGCGCAAACTTAACCCATTAAAGCATAGAGCAAACCCTCGAGGAAGAGAACCCTGATTCATTAAACTTATTCCACTAGTAGGAAAAAAGGACAAACAAATCTCCTACCTCGAGGAGGATAGCAAGGGAGGAGCAAACCCTAAACCGGATTTCCCGTGGGAACTGCGATTGGTAAGCAGCGACGATCTCATCGAAGGGCTTCGACTCTGACTCGAGCAAGGCGAAGAGATTTTTCGACTCCTCGAACGATAACATGACGGCGATCGAAGGGAACGACGGAGAAGCGTGCAGCGTCGCCACCAAACCAGGAGGGGCTTGGCGTCGACTCTATCCTCGATAGTGCGGCGATATTTAGAAAAATGTTAAGCAGCGGTCTTTATAGGTGGCATTTGCCTGTTTGCTGTGTCAGTAACGATACTGGATCACTATGTCAGATTTTTTTTTTAAATTAACATCAACTTATTCAATTATTCTAATAATTTCGATTTGCTTTTTAATTATGCATTATAAAAATTTTCTGATGATAAATTCTGAAATATTGAATTATATATTGTAAACACTTTTCAATTTATTCAAATGGTTCATGAAAAGTTTTCATAGGATAATTTTTATATGATCAAATCAATTATCCCTTCGAGTAAATAGTTCTTTATTTTTCATTATGTCAAGGGTCATTGTATTTTTTATGATATTTCTTGTATGTTTTTTTCCTTCCAATTTTAATTTTTGTTTATGGTTATAAATGATTTGCATTTTATTTTTGTTGAAAGTTGTTTAATAAACTTTGACAAAAAAATTCATGTTAAATAAATAATGTTACCCTTCTAGCAACTATAATTTTATCTATATCTTAAAAAAATATTATTTATGATTATTAATAAGTTTTGACAAACATATGATCTTAAAACTCATATTTAATTTAAATTTTCACTATTTCCATTTTACATTTTTTCTAATTTGAACCTCTTGAGCCTGTTAATGACTTTTTAAAAAAATATTTAAATTCACTATAAACTTCTATTAAATAATTCTTACACAATATTTTGATGAAATTTAGATAATTTTTAAATATATATACTCTACATATAATATTTTTTTATTAAATTGATTACAAAGATAACTAACTTGTTTTTGTTATAGCAATATTTGACTTTTTTTTATAAGTGCTATTTTGGCAACCGTAATAATTAGGGGCTTATTTTTTTTCCCGTAATTTTTAATGACGTTTGAATTATTTTTGAAAAACAATTTGAATTTGTGTCGCAATTTTCACTTTGAAATCTCCATATCACATAAAAAATTATATATTTTCTCATCTCTATTTGTTATATTTCTCCTCATTTTTATCCTAGTTGAATATTTAATTTTCATTCTTGTTTTTCATAGTCACTGTAAGATCAAATTATTGAATTTGATTTCTCAATTGATGGATTTATATGTTACTATCATAACAGTCTAATTATGTCATATTGATTTAAACTTGATTAAGTGATCTACGTATTTATTCATGAGTTTCGATTTATTTAATTTGAAGTTTAATGTGCAAAACTTGTTATGACTTGAATTCATTCGATATCCGATATTTATAAATAGGACATGATAGGAGTTGAAAATTCTGACAATCTTATTAGGTTTATGACATTGTCATCTTATAACTTTATGAAAGACCTATCATTTGTTTCTTTTGCAATAACTCCGAATTGATCTAGAAGATAAGAAACAATAATTATTCCGTTCTATTAAGGTTTCTTTTATTTATGCCATGATTCATTGAGTATTTTATTTGTTGCTATAAATTTCAATAGGATTAGATTATTTTGCTAATTATATTGTATTTATTCAATTATTTATATATATATTTAGACTTGTGATTTCCGTCATGAATTTTATTCTATTTAAATATTTCATCTATAATCATATATATATTATTTAAAATTTAAATTATTTAGATAAAATCATCTATCAATTTTTTCAAAGAACAATAAAAAAATAAAAATTAACGGCGTCACAAATAAAATAATAAAATATTAAAAATAATTAATCTCAATATCAACCATTTAATTGAATAATATAAATATAATTATATAAGATTCATATTCATATTTAAATTTACAACTCTTTGTATTCGATTATCAAATTATTTAATCAGATAAAAAAAAAAGTCCTCCGTATCCTCCGCCATTCGAATCGAAATCAAAATCAGAGGAAATTGCCATTCACCAACAACTCGCATAATCGACGGCACTCAAGTTCTGTTTCCCACGCGATGGAGATCGACGAGCCCAGTAGGGCAGCGGCGACGATAGCCGAGCCCCAGGAGGCGAGCGCGACGCAGCCTCCACGGATCCACAGGCTTGACGAGTCAGTAGTGAACCGTATCGCGGCGGGGGAGGTTATCCAGCGGCCTGTCTCGGCAGTGAAGGAGCTCGTCGAGAACAGCCTCGACGCTGGCTCCACTTCCATCTCAGTTACCGTCAAGGACGGCGGTCTCAAGCTCATTCAGGTTTCCGACAACGGTCACGGAATCAGGGTATGCCACTATCCTCGATTTGGTGCCCTCGTTTGGTGAGCCCAACGAGTAAACCCTCGTGGGGGATGTGCAGGTTAATCGATGGATATTCCTTTCTTTTGGTAGTTAGGTCTCAGATGCTATCTGCTAATTCTTTACGGCAATCCCTTGCTTCATGTCCATGCAGGTGGATTGAGAATTGTTAATGGCGATTAATATCATACTTGTGCACATATGTGTTCTTCCTGTTGGTTGTTTCTGTAAATGCTTAGTTATGTTTAGGGTGCAAAATCAAAATAGACTGAGTGGAGATTTCCCTAGATCCCTGCAGTTTGATGAACTATTATTTATGTCTAGCGAGTTTGATTTCTCTATACAATGCCATAATTCAAGATCAAGCTCTGTTCACTTACATTGCTAAACGAGCTTCATTCAAGCTCAACTTGAGTCCAACTTGTTCACAATTTAAGTAGCTCAAACTTGATTTAAGATGGCTACTCAACTTAAGCTTGACCTCGATTTATAATTTGATCTAATAACACCTAATAACAAACTCTTTTTCACGCCATCAACTGAAAAAAAAAATCCTAGTTTACTCCTGGAACAATGTCTTGTCAATACATAGATTGATGTGCAAAAATGTTTAATATCTATTGATAAATTTGAGATTTTTCCTATAGAGCCTTGGCAAAGTATTTCTAATTGGGTTTTTTTTTTTTTGGTTTTTCCCAACAAGGTGGCCCTGCTACTGAATATAACCTAAAAGTCTGATCACAGCACCTCAATTATATCAAGGACTGAACATTCAACAAAGTGCTGAATACCTTTACAGTATATTCTTCTATAAAAATAGTGTACTGGATAAAAGAAAGCTATAAACAATTATCAGCATTTACTTGTGATTTAGGCAAAAGAGTTATATATACACTATAGAACATAGAATAGCTCTAAAAGTATACATGCTTATAGTTCTATATGTATGCTCATATAATCCCCCAATAAGGTATTACTACTAAAAGATATGTTCAATGATCTACATTTGGTGGGTATGTACATGCTTGTGATATACTATATACATACAGTTTGTTACATGCTTATTAGCAAGGATTTTTACAAGTTCTGCACAAGTATGCTCACATGATTATATGAAAGCTTCCTGATGGGCCAAATGAGTAAAGTTTTATAATGCTGAAACTCTAGTAGATCAAATTTGTTAAGACTAAGCTCAGCTTGGCTTTTCTATGAAACAACTTAGTACTTAAATGCATTTTTCATGAGCTGTTGTGTCTTAACTAATGTTTTCATGAACAGTTAGAATGGGTTTTGACTGTTGTGGACTTGTGAAATAAAACAAAATAGAGCTGTTAGTATGCTGGAGTGAATCAAAACAAGCAGGTTGGAACATATAAAGTCAACTTTTAATTTTGGTAGTATTTTCCTTGCTTTACTTTCTCAAGGTAAACAAATGGAAATGGGAAGAAGCGCAAAGATAAGATTAAAAGTGAAACCTATATCGATGGATTAGTGAAAAATAAACTATGGCCATTTTTCTTAACCTCACTTCAATGGTTCAAACACGCACTAATGAAAACTATAAGTTTGATAAGTTGCACACCTTCGATTTTGTATATGACCATTTTGTTATAGGACAGGTTAAAAATTTGCATCATATTTCAAAATCCCTATCTTTTGCATTGTAGCTGAGATATTTACTTTGGATATCATGAAATAGGTATCTCCGTCACTGCATAGAACTAGAAGCAATAAAATCTTGAGGTGACAACATGTAAACGTGACAAGACAAAGAGACCCATAGCTGAAAGTTTATGATATAAGATAGTGTCTTGTCTGCAACAAAGCAGACTTACTCTAGGAAAATCTTATTCTAAAAAAAAAATTGCAACCGAAGTCTGCAACCGAAGTCTGTTCATCCTTTATACTAAAAAAGATGACCCAACTTGTCATAAATAGGAAGCATATGTGATTTGCTTATTCACTTCCTTTTACCTCAGTTTGGCTCAATAGAAGACTCAATTAACACTGACAATATGTTCATGTGCTTTCGTTCCAATTTATATGTGATTCAATTTGCTTTACATTAGAATATGGAATATGGTCCATTAGATCGACGTAACTGAAAAATACAAAATTGAACCTTTTCTTTTTCTAAGTTTTTAAATTAGTGGTTGTCCATTCAATCTGAAATCCAGGAAATCAACTTAGAATCCTAGGAAGTCCATAATTAAAGAACAATACCCCAGTTAAATCTGTCCATGTATTGGGCTAGATAAGTTGAATCAGTTCAGTTCAATCTAACCCATACATGCAAGGTAGAAGTTCAGAAAGAAAATTATATATTAGGATATTCACTAATAGCTCATCTTTTCCAAAGAATAAGCAACCATCAATCTATAAACTCAAACTGACCTGATTTAAAAACTCATCCAATCGTCTGGCAAGGCGTATTATGCTGCCTTCAAAAATATCAGTCATCTCAATCACCTCAGCAAATGATGCACCCTGAAGATAAAAGAACCAATTAAAAGCAAAGTAAAACATGTAGCTTAACAGGAAAACTTCCACTCTTTTCAACACATTTCTCCAGGTTGGCAAGCTGAAGCTGGTAGATATTCAGTATTTACACATAATATAGTTAGATTGAAGTAGAAAAATATATTATGATCGATGATTGTTTTGTTCATAGAAGATAAACTACATTGCTGAAAAAAGAAGAAAAAGAGAACATATCAGAAGTCAGTCCCCTGATCAATCATAGCCAAAATTGAATACCAACCTTTGACCAACAATATATGACGTCCATCAAGTATGGCCGAGAAGTTGCTTCTACGTACTCTTCCACATCAATGTCCAATTTGCATTCACGTTGTATCTAAATTCACAGCATGCATTCTATCCTTATTGAACATTTACATCTCTCTTGGACAGCAAAAGTTTTACAAACCTGTGCAATTCTCCTTGCACTATCCTGGAGTTGCTGTAAAGGCTTGGCCAGTTCCTTCCTCAGTTGTATTTGTTCATTTGATTTATCACATTGAATAAAACAGCTCCCAAGGGCAGTTATTTGGTGATGATTGAGATCATTGAATGTGCCTATGCAGCCACCAATTATAGTTAGACCTAAATCCAATAAGAGATACAAAATACCAAGGAGCAACAAAAAGGGATACCGTTGAACATCAGTTCGGTGACAAGAAGTTCATCACCAGTGTCTATTAAACAGGCAGCACGGCCTTTTAACTGAAGAACACCATCAGCATCAATATGACCGAGCATCTTCAAAACTCTAGAACGATTATTTAGCTCATCACGAAATTTTTTCAACTACAGAGATTTAGGTAAATTTTGTCAGATATCCACCTGTGTCAATAATATTATTACCTTGACATATTAATAGTTTGAATGACCACTTTATTCAGCTGTTCATAATCTTATTTAGGGGAAAATAACAAGGATTGTGATTGAATCCGAAAAATAGACCCAAGCACGTGCATGAACACTTGGTGTGAGGGAGAAAAAAAACTACATCTGCAACAACAACAAAAAAAATCTTTACAGATTCATACTTGTGATTCACGCATTTTCAACTTGAGCTGCTGTATTTCATGATTCGCATGTATAAGTAGAGTTTTTAACTAATTAGAGTTGTTGACAAGTGCAGATGTCACTATAACCCTACTAAATCTTTAAAGATTAACTCAGGATACATCAGTTTCTACTGATACAAGTGACTCTTGATATATATAACGATAAGGCAATTATATCACAGTGGCAGAAGCAATTCACTTCCCCTAGTGCAAGCTAAACATCAGAATACCAAGATTTAATTACTATATCAATCTCGCTTCAATATGCACCACCTACTAGACTTTGCTAACAATTTAATTAAACGATTTAGATCCGTGTTTCTTCATCACCACAAGCAGAACAAACAAGCAGGCACATGTTTGAATACCTTAACAGTCTACTCTGCACCATCAAACTTCGAAGGAAACAAAGAATAAAAAAATTGTCTTAGGTATTTTCGCCAAAGTTAAATTCTAATGAATTATGAAAGATCACACCTTTATGCTCATCAGCGTCGTGATACTCTTGTTCCTCCTCAGGCAAAGCATGGAGATCGGTATCCTTCCCCACAGGTACTTTGGAGCCATTGGCAAGAGGGGAAGATGATCCCACGGCCCCGGATCCGAGACCAGTAGTATCGTCTGGGTAGCGAACCACCACAACAGGACAAACACAGTGATGCACACAGTAGTCGCTGACACTGCCAAGCATTTCGACCTCCAGGCAGAGTCGCTCCTTCATGTCGTGGTCCTTGACGATGTGGATCTTGAAGGGGATCTGCGCCTCGACAAGCGGTTGAGCCAGGTCCTGCGCCTTGGTGGTCGTAAAGGCGTCGAAGTCCTCTTCCAGCTTCTGGGGCGACACCTCTGACGCAGCGCCTTCGGACTCGACCGAGAGGTCGATGGCGCCCCAGTCGGCGCCGTAGAGGACACTGGTAGGGCGGACGTGGAGAAGGATGATGGCGTCGCCCGGATGGAGGTAGTTCTGGACAGCCCACTTAACGGCGTAAGCGCTCTCGTCGCTCAGGTCGATGGCGATGGCGATGCGGCGGTGGGACCCGGGGCTGGCGGCTGTGGCGGCGGCCGAGAGAAAGACGCAGGGGGAGGAGGGCTCGATGGCAGGCGGCCGGGCCTTGGGCGGAGTCTTAGGGGAGTCCATGGCGACGAGGGCTTGGTTTCCTCGATCTAGATTGAGATGGAAGCGGTCAGCGTTAGCGAGGAGGAGGCAACGGAGCAGGAGCTGGATAACGATAGAATGCCGCCGCCGCTGCCGCCGCTATTTCTTGCGTTGGTCAGTTTGGAAATTGAGTTCGCGATCGGGTCGAATCGATGTCACCTCCAATCACAAGTCGCCCTAAGCGAACGTGAGTTGATTAATTTGGGCCGAATAAGAGACCAGCCCAAATCCAATAAGTGCTTGTCTGGATTGGCCGATTCGCCGCAGAAACATACTTCTAATCCGAGCCGTTCATTGTTTGATCGGGTCAAACCTTGTGCGCCACATTTGTTTCGATTGATCCCAATTTCCGAATCACTAAGCCGGAAATATGCCAGGCTTAACCGAAAACAGACGATCCGGAGGAGATTAGCAGTCGGTAGTCCTCGGAGTCGCCGGAGTAGCAGCAGCTCGGCAAGAGAACGATTTTGGAACCGGGAAGCCCCAGATGGAACCGTAACATTGATCGTGATCTGGAACTGGGCCTTCTTCCTCCGGATCTCCCAAGATGCGCGTCGGCTCTGCGCTTGATCTGTTCGGTTGTCGTCGCGGGTTCTGAGGAGGGTGCGAAATGAGTCGGCGGACGTTTGATCTCAGGCGACCGGCTCGGAGGCGGTGGTTCTCCGGTGCCTGGGTGTGGCTTGTAGCCGGTGGCCTTGGGGTGCTCCTGCTCCTAGTGGTGCTAAGTCGGGAGAAACTGCCGAGATCCACGCCGCCGTTGGCCCGTCAGGTGGGATCTTACCTCGCGATCCTTGCGTGCATAAAAATGTTTTCTTTGTGATTTCTGGATCTTTTTTACTTGATTATCGCTACATGCTCGGAAGGATTCAAATCTGCAATCTCTTTCGGACTGATTGATGTTTAATTTTCGTTGAAACACCACAAGGGTAAAAAATCAAAATCAATCTTCTTTATCACACAGTTGGAATTTTTGGCCGTTTGCTTGAAATCAGCAATGCAAAGTGATATTTCTGTGAAGAGCGAGTGATTTTGTTTTTGTTTTTTTCTAAAAAATGTCTAAGAACTGTATCCTCCGTGCCCTAAACTCCTTTCAGTGTTTACACAAACAGATCTCTAGATTTTCGATTCAATCTTCCTCTGAATCCAAATTAAAGAATTTGAGGTGAGACCACAAAATATGCCCCAGAAGCCCATGAACATGTCATTCCATTTAATTGTTTTTTATTCTTTTTCCCATTTTCTGCACCGCTCCATAGGAATAGATTGCTTGCAGGATAGAAACTTATCTTTCACATTTTAATTTTCTATAATTTGTCTAGCTTTTACATCTACACCCATTCCTCCCTTGAAACCTTCATTTTGTTTTGCAGAAACTCTTCCACTCTAGCCTAATTGAAGATTTAAACATTACTCTTGAGATGCTCAGTCCATACTCACTTACGAGGCAAATAATAGACCAAATATCTCTTGCAAAGACTTTGGTTGTGGTATCTAAAGATAACAATAATCTCCAGTTCGCAGCGGAGCTTAGTTCCCAAATTCGAAAATGTCAAGCTCTTCTGTCAACTGCTGCAATGATGGAAACTTCATTGGTGATGAAGGAATTGGAGGATGCAATTCGTGATATGGGTCTCCTGCTCTACCAAGCGCAACAACTCCATTATGACAGTGCTACCGTGATTATGAAGATGAAAGGTCAGTTATTGTCTCTTGATGAGAAGATGAAATCTGAAACTGAAAAGAGCACCAAATATGGACAAATAGCTGCTGAAGAACTGCCAAAAGGCCTATATTGTTTTGGTATCAGGCTTACTATGGAATGGTTCATGAACTCAAATCTTCAAAGGAAACTTTTAGAAAGAAGGCACAGTCTCAGAAAGCTCAAGGACAATAGCCTTTACCATTTTTGTATTTTCTCTGATAACATCCTTGCTGCCTCAGCTGTGGTCAACTCCACGTCCATCAACTCAAAGTATCCAGAAATGGTTGTATTTCACTTGGTTACAGACGAGGTGAATTATGCTCCAATGAGGGCCTGGTTCTCCATGAACAATTTCAGTGGTGCAGCCATTGAGGTCCAGAAGGCTGAGGATTTTAGCTGGCTTAATGCCTCATATGTACCAGTTTTAAAGCAACTTCAAAACTCTGAAACACAGAACTACTATTTTTCTGGAAGTGGCGATAATCGAACCCCAATCAAGTTCAGGAACCCAAAGTACTTATCAATGTTAAACCACCTAAGGTTCTATATCCCAGAAGTCTATCCAGCATTACAAAAAGTGGTTTTTCTTGATGACGACATTGTTGTTCAGAAGGATCTCTCAGAATTATTCTCAATCAACCTAAATGGAAACGTGATGGGTGCTGTTGAGACTTGCATGGAGACATTCCACCGGTTCCATAAATACCTGAACTATTCCCACCCTCTAATACAAGCACATTTTGATCCCGATGCATGTGGGTGGGCATTTGGAATGAACGTCCTTGATCTAAGGGAGTGGCGGAAGAAGAATGTAACAGGAATCTATCACTATTGGCAGGAGAAGAATGCTGACCATTCCTTATGGAAGCTTGGTACGTTGCCGCCTGGCTTACTGGCCTTCTATGGGTTGGTTGAGAAGTTGGACCCCAAATGGCATGTGCTGGGGTTGGGATACACTAATGTTGATCCTTTGCTGATAAAAAATGGTGCAGTATTGCACTATAATGGGAACATGAAGCCCTGGTTGAAGATTGGAAAGGAGAAGTACAAGGGTTTCTGGGAAAAGTATGTGGATTTCTCACATCCTTTCTTGCAGCAATGCTTTATTCATGGGTAGACATTATGTGGTGAATGCAAGTGCCATTCATGCTATCTATGAGACCAGTAAAAGTCTCAAGAAATTGTAGACGAGATATAAAATTTTTTCTTCTGACAAATTTTCGACAATGTAATTTGCAGCTAGTATTAGTTCTTTGTTGTTAAGAAGATGAATCTCATCGTTAGGTCAACTGACCCAGTTTTTGAAGGATGCAATTCGTTTCTTCTAGAAGTAGATGCTTGTTAAGATCAGGTATCTGTAGCAGATACATTATTGCACTTTCTTAATTTTTGTCAAAACCACATAAAAATCCATAGTTCATTCAGTTGTGAGATCTTGATGCATATGAAATTTATTTCTTCATCGTCTCATATGTATACCTTTCTTCATAGTTTGGTTCAAACTCATGCAGAAACGAAGTCTCAAAGGAGTGTTTTGGTCTAGCAGCTAACGTTTAAAGTTTCTGATGAAAGGTATATATTAGAATTCCTTTTGATCCACAAGGTGGAGGATTTTAGCAAGAAAATTAGTCATTAGTTTTAGGCAGTTGATTTATTAACAATCAAAATTAAGGTATTTTTTTTTCTTTCCAAATTTACTCTAATTCAAAAGGCACTTGTTCAGTGAAAACACTACAAAACTCTTCTATCATGTTGACTCATATATTGTCTTTGCAGAGTGTATCAATCTAATTTCTACATGTCTTTTTATATTATCTAATGAAATCTAATTTGGTCGTTTACATAGTTTAACCATAATTCTAAGTTAATATGGAAAAGCTTAATTTTAAGAAAATTAATATAAATTTTTAGGTTCATTTTAATTCTCACGATGAACCTACAATGAATGTATACTTTTAAAATAGATAATGTCCCACACTATCTATCAATGACTTCCTTGAATTCCCAAGAGTTTGTGTATATTTTTTTATGTTAATTTTCTATCTCATATATCTTATTAAGTACTAATCCTTTTATGTTCAATATATTTTAATAATATTTGGTAAGCATACAATACCAAGTCTGGGTGGTGTAGTTGGTTATCACGCTAGTCTCACACACTAGAGGTCCCCGGTTCGAACCCGGGCTCAGACACTAATTTATTATTATTTTTTTTAGAAAGGTTTAGGGTGATGACCACGGCAACCTGATAAACGATGTAGTTTTTTTTTTTTTTTTCTCTAAAAGAGTTAGAGTTTGAATCTTGACGATTAGAGATGTGCATCGTATCTTACAAACATCAATAGAGGCAACTGATCACGATCATAGTGGCAAAAATAACTAAGAATTGGAGGAACCCCTGCAACATCCACAGCCTGATTTTGAATTATACATTTTAGATAATTATGACTGTGTTTTTCATTTTGCCCTTCAGGATCTTGGTTATCTGATTTTGTTATTGACGACCACACTAATCGATTCTCAGAGCTTCATCATCTTGTTTAAAGCTCTGTATTTGTAGCTGAACCAGTCTCATTCTGCCAATTCACTGCTGAACTTTCTTGCGAGATTCTCTCATACTGTAAAGATTCAGGGTCTTCTCCATTTACAGTGCTGCTATTTTCACTGAAACAATTGCAATTTACAGATTAGATAAGAGTTTAATAACAGAGTAAGAATTACTAGGCTATCGACTGTAAGAAAGAAAGAAAAAAAATATCCATTTTTATCATTTCTGAAACATAACTTACTTCACTGAGTAGATGAGCAAGCCAATAGCCACCAAACCAAATGCAAGAAAATACAACCAATCCACCTGAAATTTGTATTAGCACACTGTAGTTATTGAAGGAAACACCATACATTTAGGCATATGATCCAGGAAGAAATGGAGATACTACTTGATCATGATAATAGAAGACGCGAATAATGACGGCCCACATATCGGATGTGAGAAGAGACAGATTGAACAAGGTTGCTCCACTCATCTGCATAAAGATTTTAAATTATCCTCACTTTATGCAAAATTATCAGTGTCTTAACATCATTGTGTTTGTAGGACATTGTTAAAACTTAAAAACTACCTGCAAGACGAAAGGAACTACAGAGTAGAACAAAAATGTTGCGGCTGCAAAGCCTCCAAACAAACATATCTGTAAAACACACATCAGAAAGAAAAGTGAATTATATACAGCTTGTAATCTTTAGAAAATACACAATATTAATATATAGAATGCCTACCATTGTGGCAGACCACTCGACTGATTCGAGATCTTTCCTCTCTAAAACAGAACTAAGCATGTTAGGGAATCCAGTAATTGCAAAACAAACATAATTTGTAGCTTGACTAAGAATAGCATCCAAAAAACAACATCATTGACAACAAGTTAGATTGTCTTCTATGCTGTTTTCGTATGTCGAAAGGATACATCTCACAGGTACTAACTAGCACCCCAAATATCCCTAGCATTGTCAGTAACTCGACTCGATCTTTCCTCTTGACACAAAATTCCTACATTTGTTTTGGAAACGCAATTGTTACAGAATCATTTAGCTATTTATGAAGTTATCACTGCAGTTTGGCTGGAATGGATCAAAGAGCATTGGCTAACCTCGCCGACATTGCTGAATGCATAACAAAATGTCCCTGCAATCACAAGTGTATCGCCGATGATCGGTTTGCTTCCACCTGAAACACAAATCATCCACCAAGTTGCTATCAAGTCGTCAAAACAAACAAGATTACGATTCAGTCTGGGTTAACGCAACTTTGTTCTAAGATGAATTACCTCCACTGGATATGTGAGCATCGGAAAGAAGAATCAAGCCAAGGCCTAACACACACACTGCAGCACCCACAAATTGCCATGGAGAATACCTTGTCCCTAGGGCAAGCCAAGTGAGGATTATGACCCATGGAATAGTCCAGCAATCCAGCAACGTTACGCTTGTAATTGAAGAGTACTGATAGGCTTTAACAACTGCAACATATTACTAAATCGTTTTAGCTGTATGAGAAGGACTTTTCACTCAATATAAATTGCATTCTACAACCAGTAGCTGAAACATCAATTAGGAAATGAAGAAGAAAGATTACCTAAGTAGTTGCCTTGAACATCAACAATGGCTAAGGCAAGGTACAAATACCAAGGAACCTGCAACAGATCTCACTTAGCATATCAATCATTTTCATGAAATTCGCACAGTTAAATTATTGCTCAGATTAAGACCCACCATAAGTCTCTGACCCCTGAACAAGAAAACAGCTCCATACACAAGAGACAAAGAAAGGTAAGTAAACCACGACTGCGTTAATGGTGTATCAGTTCCTTCAAGTGAAAAAACACAGAGACTGCATGAGAGAGGAAGATCTCTAAGGAAATGGAGTAAATGACAGATTTACCGAGATCTGCTATCAGAGAAGCAGTGAAGCTAGCTATCGCAAGGAAGAATGAGACGAGCTGCCCAAGGAATAGGACGAAGGCCAGTCTCCATACCTTCTTCCTCTCCATGCTCAAACAGATTATAGGGTGGAAACTTCAGATTCGTTTGGAATTCAGCATCATCCTTCTTTCTGATGCTGGAAGAGAAATAACACTTTGCCATTGCTTGGTATTAAAAAAGAAGTGGAGCGCAGTGAGCTCCGGAGGTGGAGATCAGCAAGAGAATTGTAGATAGGTTGATGCTCACGTTCGCTCGTGGTTTCTCGCTGCCAACTAGTCAAAGCAGGAGACAAGCAATTTTCTTTCTTTCTTGAAAGAGAAATGGAGAATGGTAGATTTGGAACGCTTTTTTGCTTTCTTTTTTTCTTTGATATTTTTTCTGAAGGATACAATTTTTTATGATGAATATATTCAAAGTTATAGAAAAAACCAATCCAATAAAGACTCGCTGCGTGAGCTATCTTGTCACTTTGTTCTTAATTGCACAGAAATAATTCTCAAAATTAAAAGTTAACATTGACTGGATCTTTATTCGTAAATCGAAACTGGATGCGATGGCAACTGTGACTGATATCGTGTCCCATCCCAGATCGTTTCCCTATTGAGCTTGTTTAATTAAAATATAAAGTGAAGATACTAGGGGCACGTTTGGTACGCTGTAATATAATATAATATGGAATGAAATGAAATGTAGAATGGAATGTAATGGAATGTGTGTTACATTATTATGTTTGGTTACGATTTGCAATGTAATCTTTGATTACAATAATGATTACATTTGATTGTTTGGTTATGATTTGTA
>JBAMHZ010000008.1:2813249-2828785 GCA_037177395.1 Alpinia galanga | reverse complement strand
TTATTGTTGCTAACCAAGTCTTTTTTGGTCTTCCTCTTCCACGTTTAATGTGTGTATTTGTCATGGTTTCACATCGCTTAACTGGGGTATTTATTGGTCATCTAAGTACATATCCGTACCACTTTAAACGTATTTCTTGAAGTTTTTCCTCAATTGATACAACTTTAATTTTCTCTCTAATGTTCTTATTTCTTATTCTGTCCATCCTTATATGTCTACATATCCATCTTAACATCCTCATCTCTGCAATTCTCATCTTCTGCTCATGTACTCGAGTCGTAACTCAACATTCAGCTTCATATAACATAGCAGATCTAATCGCAGTTTTGTAGAACTTCTTTTTAAGTTTTAGAACGACTTATTTTTCTTTGAATCAATAAAATTTGCCAACTTTTGTGCTAATACAATTCTCATTTCTGTGGTTTTTACATCATTGTTTCATGCAAATTAGTGCTATTAATATCAAGATATTGCTAATATAAGCGTACTTTTTCTTGCAAGTGCTATTTGGTAAACTTAGTAGTTCTCTTGTTTTATTCTGACTCATTCATTTCAATTTGTCTTTTGTTTCAGGTTCGCAATTATACCCCAGCCCCAACAATTAACAATAGTATCAAGGTCTGTTTCCCTTATGGATGGTTACATAACCTTCACTGTTATATACAGCTTGTGACCGTGTCCTATGTTTTTTCTCAAGCTATGATTCTATATTCTTATCTAATACTTTAAAACAATATTTTTCACATATTAACATGACACGAGACAGGTTGAAACTATTTAAGTTATGCGTAAATGCATGCATATGATACTCTGCCTCCTTAAGTTCCTTTCCTGACAAGCATAATGCTCCAAAAAATCTATCTGGCAGAAGAATTTATAAAACATTTAACATTTTAAAATGAATTATACTTGTGGGTCTGAAGATGATTCCTGAAACCTTGTCAATCATCATAACCTTAACCCAAATAAGGAGATCAGAATAACAAGTGCCAAGATTTTGCAATCTTTAATGCCCAATTGTACATGGATCGTTCAAATGGATGAGTTATTGCATTGGTAACACTCAGTAGAAACACAAATCCTCAATTTTAGTATGTTTACTCAAATATTGGTGCCAGGTCCACACTAATTTTATCAGAGCAATTTCACATGATTTATGATGAAGTTTAGTCATCATTGCTGTCTTTAATCTTCACGTCATTGTTTTTTTATAACACATAAAGGTGTCTTTCTAGGAACTGGGCAAACTAGTTGTTTGTGAGCATGCCCTAATTTTTAGAGTTCTCTCATTAGTGGCTTTTTCTAAGTCATGATGGATATTATTGCAGATGGAAGTTGGAATTGAAGACTGTTTACACATAGAGTTCGAGTACAACAAAAGCAAGTAAGTCCATATCTATCAACGTAACATTCTGCATCACTTGTTCTCGCAATATCTCATTTTCTTATGCCAACTTTGCTGAAGGTATCATCTCAAGGATGTTATAATCGGGAAAATCTACTTTCTTCTTGTGAGAATAAAATTAAAAAACATGGAATTGGAGATTAGACGTAGAGAATCAACTGGTTCAGGGCCCAACACTTATGTCGAGACAGAAACACTTGCAAAATTTGAGTTAATGGATGGTGCTCCAGTTAGAGGTATATATGACTGTCAAAACATTTGTGCTATACTGTTTTTTTAACTTTCTGAAATGTTTCGTTTATGATTGGGTTTGTCATCTTCTCAGCGTTTTCTAAGCTTAAAGATAAATTGTGTTTGTGTTTCTTGAATCTTCAAATATTAGGAGGATTTAGCAATTAGAGTACATTATAATCAAACTGTGGGAACCTGGTTCAACACATGCCACTTCTAGTGAAGTCTTGTGTTCATAGATCAGTTCCTTTTCTTACTACCAGAACCAGTTCTTTGATTCATATTTTCACTTCTTGTTCTATTATTCTACCAAGTAAATTAAACGGAAGTTTTGTAATATATACAAGAAAGCTTTGATTAAAGATTCACAATGTAAATGCAACACACCCGATAGCCAACTTAAGTTGAAAGATTATATATGGTACCAGAATTTGCCTACTTACAAAGTTTTCTTGACATCTTTGGTTAGTGACACGTGGACTTGCAGTGGAATACAGAGGGGTTTATAGGCTTAATTGAGTAAACTTTATTAATTGTACTTAAAGCATTTGAACTAGTTATTGTGCCTAATAAAATAATGAATCAATTCTCACATTTGAAACAAGAGGATTGTATTGTGATAGTTTGTTTTAGCACAGACTTCCGATCTGATCTCACCTATCATGGCCAAACATGTCTCTTCCCAGTTCTGAGTTCTGTAGCATTGGTTTGGTATTGACTTGATCTATAGTCAAACTCTTTCGCTGCTGACCTTAAATTTCATTTTCGAATTGTATTTTGCCACACTAGTTTTGATCAGCCATGGCTCATTACTGGTTATGGATCCAGTCTGTTACCTAATATCTTCTCTAATTGTCCCTAATTTTGGTTCTTTTAAGGAATGTTTTTTCTTCTTCTGATGTTATTCAACCGATGTGGCAGATATAACTGTCTTAATTGCAAACCTAGGCTTGATCATGATTCGATAACCTCAATTGTTGAGATGACATTGGTGTGGGAAAGGAAATCAGATGTAACCAAAGATCAGACGTTTGTAGTTACCTTCTTGGTCAATTGATCAATTGTTTCTTATGAAAAGCTACTTCTAGTTTTGTAATAAAAGATGTTACTTTCTATATTCATTACAGATATCTACTTAATTCATCCTTCTGTTAACTTGGTTTTTTCTCAGGAGAATCAATCCCTATAAGATTGTTTCTGAGCCCCTATGAGCTGACACCTACCTATCGGAACATCAACAACAAATTCAGTGTTAAATACTTTTTGAATCTCGTTCTCGTGGACGAGGAAGATCGGCGGTATTTCAAGCAGCAAGAGATCACCATCTACCGTCTCCAGGAAACTCCTTGAGGTTTATGATCGCAAGACAAGCATGTAGATGGCTTTGTACAAGGGTAGATCAGATTTCCTCAAGGACATGACAACTTGCTCTTGAACAAAAAACACAAGTTTGTAAGGGGACGACTGAGCCGCCTCGCTTGTTTCTGAATTCTAAGATTTCTTTCTCACTTTCGTCGCTGTATTCTTTAGTCTAATCCTATGGTTTCATATCAGATTTCTGTCAAGGCTCGTAGAAAACCTAGGAAAAACTGGTTTCAGTTGAATGTTTGCGAATTGCCTAGAATAATAAAATGACTGGGGAACTGTTGCCTTTTCTTCTTCTAATTGATGTGATTTATTGATCACTTTTATATCGAAATATATTATTGAGTGATAAGAGAAGGAAAGAAGACCTTCAATTTTAAAGTGGTTTGATGCAAGAACAATTAAAACCCTCTTAAATCATCTGTAAACTTGTCTTCGACTATGTCAACAAACTATCTTGCGATCGAAAGGCACACGAGAACTTCTCGAGTGTTTCGTTTGTTGTTAGCACCATTGGTGCCATCTACATCTTTTGATGTAATTCACCTGGTTTAGTGTATTTAACATCCAAAGTTGTATGACGAAAAACGTAAGATTATAGTAGTTTGAACTATAAGAAGCAAAGCAAGAAATGGATAAAATATGGGGGCAAAATGAAATTTCACATATAATTTTATTCAAAATCAACCTCTATTAAATGGTGGTTTTGTGCTAAATCATCCAAATATTATCAAATAATCTAGTGACATTTATACACAAGAACATTTTTTTTTTCCAGCAAAAAATAATAGATGGCAATTTTCGAATGATAGTGAATTATTCAAGGGATATTTTTACAATTCTTAGAATTGTACAAATTCTACGGGTGGAAATGAAATTCTCCCTGGCGATATCCAGCGACGCGCTCGCCCATCTGGGAGATGATGCGTCTTAAATTTAAACGATCCCTTTTCCCGCTCAAATCATCACCGAAAAGTTCGCATCCTCGATGACGATGGCCGATGACGACGAGAAGCGCATCGCCGGCGAGATTGCTAGGGTCCTCGACGAGTGCCGCCTCTCCCACGCCGTCCACTCCCGTAAGATCAAGGAGCTCTCCGCCCTACGCTCCTCCGCCGGTGGTCCCTTTTTCCGCGCCTTCTCCCGAGCCCTAACCCCTCTCTTCGATTTCCCCCGTCGCACCGTATCCTCCGAGCGCGCCGTCCGGTTTGTATCCTCCTTCGCCGCCCACCGAGATGAGAAGGACACCGCAACATCCGATGCCTTCCTGGAGGAGTTCCTCCGGTTCCTCCTCCTCGCTGCTGCCGCCGCCCACCGGGCTGCCAGGTTCCGCGCCTGTCAAATTATCTCCGAGGTGTGGAAAATTTTACACCTTGAGTCAAATTTATGATTTCTTACTATCACTGCCTTCAAATTGTTGCTTTTCTGAAGCAATCGAATGCTGGTGATGGAAGACTGTTTATCAGCACGAAATTCCTATATGATTACCCATAATCTGCTCATTCAGTTTGTTGGAGTGCCAAGAACTTGATTTGGACTGATTCAGGATTTTCTTCAGTTTATTGTAGTATCTTTGTCTTGATTGGCCATCTGCATTTTGGGTTTTGTTGAATAATTCATCCTATGTTTTTCATACAAAAAACTGTTGACATTACAGATAATTATGAGACTTCCAGATGATGCAGAGGTGAGTGATGAGCTGTGGGATGAGGTAATAGATATCATGAAGCAACGTGTAGCAGACAAAGTGCCAGCAATTCGTGGATTTGCTATCCGAGCTTTATCACGCTTTGCAAATGACGGAGAAGACAGTGACATTGTTGTTCTTTTCCTTGAAACTCTTCCTGGAGAACCAAATTCTGTATGTCCTTCAAAAAAAAAAAAAAAAATCATGCATACAATTTGCGGTTTGCTTTATCCCATTCTCCTCTTTAGTTCTCATCATTAATTTTTATAATTCAATAGGAGGTTCGCAAGTCTGTAGTTTTATCTCTGCCACCCTCGGACATGACATCTGAAGCTATCATCACATCAACCCTTGACGTTAGTGAGTCAGTGCGGAAAGCAGCATACATTGTCTTGGCAAGTAGATTTCCACTTCCAACTCTTAGGTAATTGTCCATTAAGAAAATTGGAAACCAAATTGAATGTCTTTGATGAAATTAGACAGAGATAACTCCTATGTTTTGGAACTCCCAGCATTAAGCAAAGGAGCATTATCCTTCAGAGAGGACTTTTAGATCGATCTTCATCTGTATTGAATGAATGTTTGAAGATGTTGAAGGATTGGCTTACAAAGTGCTGCAACACAGATCCAATTGTTCTTTTGAAATTTCTTGATGTTGAAACATATGAATCAGTAGGAGTGCTAGTTATGGAAGCTCTTCTGAAACATGGTATGGTGCAAGAACATCAAAGTCTAAGACAACGCTTGCCATCCAGCAGTGCTAGTGAAGGTGAGTACTGAGTTGAACAAGTTATTGATTTGCAAATTTATTTAATTGTTCACACACGCACACATATATATATATGTATAATTTTTGTTGTCCATTCATGTTACATTAACACCATCATTATCTCAAACAAACTTCTTCATCCCTAAGTAGCTGAAGTTTCTTTTTTATTTTAGAAGGAAACGGTTCAGGCATTCAGCTAATAGAAGCTGAAGTTGCTCTTTACTGGAGGACCCTATGTTGGCAGTTACAAAGGAAAGCTCAAGTAAGGACTTTGTTCATGCACTTAAAATTGTCTAATATTTCCTTCTGTTGGATTTTATATCACGCGCTCAAGTCAATTACAAAATTCTAAAACTTGCATTTTGGAAACAGTGGATGGAGTTGCACTTTCCACATAGTGCACAGTCAATTTCTAGATCATAGATGAAGAGATATTTGATTAGTATAAATAATTTAGTATTATATTCATAAGTACATTAATCAAATACAAGCAATGAACTGAATAAAAATAAAAAGAATTGCATGACCCTTGCACAAATGTCTACATACACTTAACACACTTGAGTTTCAAAATTGCTCATAATGTGCCTTTATATTATTTAAATACAACAAACTGAATAAGAATAAAAAAATTACATGAAACCCTAGTACCAACGTCTTAACACTCTTGAGTTTCACAATTGCGCACAATACCCCTTGATGTCCCCAACCAACAATGGAGCTAGATATTTTAATATACTTATCTAGTAAAATTGATTTGATGTGATTAAGTTTGCATGAAACAATTGTGATTTCAACAAAGTTTTTGGTAATAATTTACTGTGAGTTTATAATCTCACACTGAATATTTGGTGATTGTTTGAAGATCAACTGTAAAGAATTTCTTAATAGATTTATGTTATTAGGCAAAATAAATATTAGGATA
This sequence comes from Alpinia galanga, assembly GCA_037177395.1. NCBI lineage: Eukaryota > Viridiplantae > Streptophyta > Magnoliopsida > Zingiberales > Zingiberaceae > Alpinia > Alpinia galanga. The sequence goes on along the minus strand of JBAMHZ010000008.1, from coordinate 2,822,403 downwards.
CTGTCCTCTCAAATAACTCAGAAGAAAAGGCATATTTGTTTCTTTACTGACGCGGCTGTTTATGCATACTGTCATCATCATTAATTTTTAAACTTGGAAGAGACCCAAGTATAACTAGACCTTAGTAAAAGATGGCACCGTACTTTACCCAAAAGGTATTTATTGCAAACCCAAACAAAGAAAAGAGGAATGTAGGCAATTGAGATTTGTGTTTGAATCAAATTCTGCTCATGCTGCTCTAGGTATGTGGGAAGAATTACTATACTTTTAGGACAGGTGATGGCACATAAAACTGTACAGTATTAATTGAATGGCACATAGAACTGTACAGTTTGAACATCCTTTGGCTCATTAATTTCAGTTCTTTTTGAATTCTAAAATATCGCATTCATAGTCATCACCAAGTAGTTGTTCTTTAGATTAATTTCGGCTTGGTACTCATGATAATTGAACTTCTTTGTTGAAGAATACTCCATTTTGCATAGTAAAATATAAATTTTCTTCTCATTGTCATCAAACAGATAAAAGGTATTGATGCCGCAAGTGCCACGGGCACAGAAGCAGCAATATATGCATCAGAAGCTTCAGACAATAATGACCTTTTAGAGGTAATCCTTCCAGCAACAGTATCCGCCTTTGTTGATTTGGTAAAACTGCATCTATCTGCTGGTGAGATTTTGTTCCTCATTTTGCTCTCAATCTATGAGTCATCAAACAATTTAGAACTTGTGACCAAATCATGTTCTATTTACAGGTCCAAATCACCACTTCACTGCTCGTCAGCTATTACTACTCGGGACAATGCTGGATTTCTCAGACATGACAAACAGGAAAGTTGCTAGTGAATTTGTTAATGAACTTTTACTCATGCCTCTTGAATTCGAAGTTGATGAGGATGGGAATAAGATTGTCATTGGTGATGGAATCAGTCTCGGTGGAGATAAGGAATGGGCAAGAGCAGTAGCAGAACTGGCTAAAATGGTGCATGCTTCAGTGGGTGAATTTGAAGCAGTAATTACTGGGGTTATTAACGTGCTTGCCCAGCCTTGCAGAGAGAGAACTGCTGACTTCATTAACTGGATGCATTGTCTTGCAGTTGCTGGTCTTCTTTTGGAAAACATAAGTACTATTGGGAGCCTAAAAGGCAAAGACATTGAACCTTCTGAACTGCTACATTCTTTACTGCTTCCTGGGGTAAGTGTGTAGGTGATTAACTGAGATAAATTACAAGGTCTCACTAACAATTCTTTTGAAAACTTCAACGTGTTCATGGAATGCAGGCAAAGCAGAGCCACCCAGATGTACAAAGAGTTGCAGTAAGATGCATTGGCCTCTATGGACTTCTAGAAAATAGATTGACAGGAGAGCTAGTTACACAACTAAGATCTTCCTTTGTAAATGGTGCTGCTTCGGTAAGAATTATGACAGGCAAGTCGTTGCTGGATTTGCTGGCATGGCATGGTCCTCAAGAACTCGATAAAGCAATTGGGATAGATATTAGTCAGTCTAGTAATGAAAAAGGATTTATTTCTATGAACTCCTTAAATTTGAAGGAGGATACCAACATTGGATTGCTTGATTTGCTTTACTATGGACTGAACAGTGATGACAATGGTGAATTTGGTGATACTGATGAACATGAGAGTGTTCATTCTGTTCTTGCTGAAGGCTTTGCTAAGATTCTCCTTTTGAGTGAGAATTATCCGAGTATTTCTACTAGTTTACATCCTTTGGTCTTAGGCAGACTCATACAGTTGTACTTTTGCGATGAAACTAAGGAATTACAAAGGTAAAGATAGTCCCATACAATTTGTTAGATTTTTTTAATCTTTGCTAATTCATTTTTTTAACACAGATTAAAGCAATGCTTGTCCATATTTTTTGAGCATTATCCTGCCCTCTCTTGCATTCACAAGGCAAGTTGTTAGATTTATTGCATTGCAACAACTAGTGTCAATGCAGCTTCATTTCTTATGGCCTGAGTTTTCTTGTGTAGAGGTGTATCTCCACTGCTTTTATTCCTACTGTGAGATCTTTCTGGCCGGGTATTTGTGGTAATTCCAGTGGTTCTCCCCTCATTGTGTCGAAAATGAGAAAGAAAGCATTGTTAGTTGCACGCTTCATGTTACAAATGATTCAAGTCCCTCTCTTCTCAAAAGAATCCAAGGAGGACGAGTCCGACAAAGTGAACTCTGAAAGCCATTCTTGCTCACTTCAAATGTCGGATGATTTTGACAATGGGGTGGAGGGAATCGCCATTCGCATTGCTGCAGAGGTAAAGACTATAACTCCAGCATGGTTTAGCTTGGTTGCTTATTCATCTTTTGAACCGTTGTGAGATTATTTTCAGTGTTTCAGCATTGTTCATACGAGATGCGTGTTTCATTGCTACTTATGCTAAACATCATTTAGGTTGCAAGCTTCTCAGAGAAGAAAACATCTGCTGGAAAATCTTATATGTTGGCACTATCTCGGTTAGCAACTTCGATTCAGTTCCGTGCATCTGAGCAACATTCTATCAAGTGTATGAGGAGCCTATTGAATACTATGAGCTATTTAGTAACAGGAGACAAAGAAATCATCAAAGAGTTCAATCTTATGGCGACGCGTCTCAAATCTCTCGACAAACATCCGGATGAAGAACTATCAGAGGATCAATTAGCCACTATTTTCGGTACTACTACACAAACTTCGACTGTGAATTCAGCATGAATAATTTAGCACCAAACTCCATGACAATGCTTGACATTTCAGGGAAGTTGGGACTGGAGTGGAACCCAAGCATTACATCCGCAACCTTCCCTCCAACACCAGCACAACGGTCTGCCAGGAATGCTCCGGCCAGGCGGCAAAGGATAAGGCGTGAAGTCTCCTCGTCCGACGACAATGACAGCGCCGAGGAGAATGATGCAAGTGTCTTTGTGGTTCCGATGACTGCGAGCCTGGTCAGCGGGCGGTCTCAGAGGGCGAGCAAGACTGCAGCAATTAGCAAGATGTCAACCAAACTCCAAACTAAACTCTTGTCTGACAATGAAGACGATGAGGATTCAGATGTGACTGCAGAAGAAGAAGAGCCTTCTTCAGAGTGAAATGTTTTGTACTGTTTGCCAAGCGTAGCATTCAACTGAATGCTTGTTCATGTTTATTCTTGTTTCCAAAGTGTTATGAACTTGGTTGCCAGATTATCTGCCAAATTGCAAACTTGTTACAGATTAGATGATAAAATATGTCCATGCTGAATCTGATCAGATCAATTGGATCACCCATTTTCACCTTTTACTTTTACCCTCTCTATATTTCACTTTCTTCAATTAAATCACTACTTGCAGCTATCCCACACACCATGGCATCAGGTGACAACTAATCCAACCACCCCCATCTCATCTCCATGGACAAACCACTCGCAAAATTAAATTTTGGCAACTGGTTAGTAGCCATGCAATCGACCGGTTACTTGCAAGACGCCGTGGCGGAGTGGATCCACCCCCTCATCGATTCGCCGCCGCCGCCGCTGCCGCCGCCGAGTACCCAAGAGGGGGATTCAGATTCAAGGTGCTCCTCTCTGGAAGAGCTACTACGGCAGTTGAAGGAACAGGCTGCAGAGCATCCAATTATCACTGGTACGTAGTAATTTAATCCGGATGATGCATGCGTTTCTTCCATCTTTTATGCGTGGCGCAAGAATATGCTGTTGTGAATTAGACTCGCGGAGGACGAGGGAGGCGTCGAAGAAGAGCAGCAGGAGGAGAGTAGTCCTGGTGATGTGCCCGTTTGCGGTGGTGAAGCCAGACGACGTGATACTGGTGGACATCAACGCCAGGCTTTCTCCGGCGGCCGGAGTGCACAAACGCGCGCCGACAGGGCATGCCTGGAGGAAGGGGCACCATAACGATCATCAGAACTAAAGAATGATCGTTTTGGCAAGCGCTCGATCGACGCAACAAAGTAATTTGTGGAAAAAGCAAGGAGGCCAAAAAAGGAGGGCAATTTCGCTACAATCTAAACACCTCAAAAAATTCATATCGTGTATGTCTTATGTGTTGGAGGTTTCCTTTGACATGGTAAAAGACGTTGCTAGTCAAATTGTCAAGCTGAGTTATTTGTAGAGTTAGTTTGCCGAGCTAAATTATCGAACTGAGCTAAACTATCGAGCTGATCTGCAGAGTGTCGAACTAAATTGCCGAGCCGAGCTGCAGAGTGCCAAGTTGAACTGTCGAGTTGAGCTACAGAGTGTCGAGCCAAACTGTCGAGCTGATCTGCAGAATGCTGAGCCAAATTGTCGAACTGAGCTACAGAGTGTCGAGTCAAATTGCTTAAAGACTGAAGAACCGAGGCCTGCGTGAAATGTAAATTTCTTAAAACAAATTCGCCCCACCCCGCGGTGCTTAGAGGCACACACAGGATGTCTGTTTTCTAAGATACAATGGCGACACCATAAGTTCTACCAAGCACAGATAGTCATAACGAACTGAAATACACCTAAGTGCTATTACCGAATTCTATCGAACGAAAGAAAAACTCGACAGACAAAGAGAAAGAACGAGAGAGACACACAGGTGGATGAATTTTCTCACTCTCTTTGCTCAAAAATAAGGTTCCCTTATATAAGTTCCTCTTCTAGACTAATTGAATAAAAGTCATTTAATGACTTTTACTCACCGTAGCGGTGAAACGTCAAACATTTCAAACTTACTCGCCGCAGTAAAATGTCAAATGTTTCGAACAAGTAAAAGGATCTCATTAATGCATCCATCATAATTGAGCAAAAAATATTCACATGGTAAAATGTTGGTTTATCTTCTTGGACAAATTTTGCCTTGACCGGTCTGACATTTGACATGTGCATGTTGCGCTTGCACATGAGTCAGTTGAGTTTAGTGCAATCTGGGTCATAGATTTGTACCCCTGTAGACGTGCGCGTGAGAGAGAGTTTCTCCCTAAATATTTATTCACAACATACATACTTGGTGAAATAATATAAACTAAACATTAAGCCTAAAACCTTCAATATTAAATTAAAATCTCATACACAATGAAAAATCTCTTTCCTCTACTTTTTTTTTCATTAACATTCTCCAACATTATGTACACTATAAACGAATAATTAATTGCTCGTGCTCGTGCTCCAGCTCTCATGCTCATCGTTCTTGGCTGTGCCTTTACAACCTCCGAAAGTGAGCGTTCCGGAACAAATTTTTGCCATCCTTATGAAGAGTAACCTCGGAATGAATCACTGAATTGGGAAACTGCTGTTTGTGCCTTTGATCGTGATTGTTATGGTTCTTCTCTTCGATCTCACATCTCCTCGTCGTCGTCTTCTTCTCCTCGCTCTGGTCTTCCTCTTCCCACGTCTTCTCCTTCGTTGCGACATAGACGAAGGGACCGACGGGTGCATCATTCAAGCTAAGAAGTGGTTCCAACGTCTCCACCACAATTTTCATACTCGGTCTCGCCTTCGGAGTGTGACTCAGGCACTTGTGTGCGAGCCCGGCCACTCTCTGAGCGCCCTTCACGGAGTAAAGCCCGTCGAGGCTCGGGTCCATGACACGCCTAAGCTTATCTGCATTGGTGAGGTAAGGCCTTGCCCAATCAACCAGGTTCTTCTGTCGGCTCGGTCGGCTCTTGTCGACGCACCGTTGCCCCGCCAATAGCTCCAACAACAAGACTCCGAAACTATACACGTCGCTCTTGGCATTCAAGTGCCCTGAATCATATCAAGTCAGCGTTAGACCCACGAAGCAACATGAACATGAACCTTGTTTTTTCATTTTTCCTGTCGTACCAGTTAAAATATACTCGGGTGCTGCGTACCCATACGTGCCCATCACTCGTGTGGTAACGTGAGTCTTGTCGCCTTGCGGCCCATCCTTTGCGAGCCCAAAATCAGAGAGTTTAGCCGTGTAGTCCTGTTGTTTAGACAACAAAGATTATTTTCAAGATTAAATTCGTGATAATTTTACAAAAGGAAAGGAAGAACTGAAAAAAAAATGAATAGTTACCTCGTCGAGTAAAATATTTGAAGCTTTGAAATCGCGATAGATGACCGGCTTATCAGCTCCATGGAGAAAGGCAAGTCCCTTTGCAGCTCCAACAGCTATCTTTAACCTCGTTGACCATGGCAACCGGGCAAGGAGTCCTTCAGAGAGAATGAAACTAGAAATTAAGGTTACTAAATTTATTTATATTGTTATTATTATTCCATTATTTTATTTATTAATTGTTGATAAAGATGAGCAAGATGGATCAAATGTAATGCACTAAATAAAGTGAAAATTGATTGAAAGTGAATGTTTTGATTCATCTAATTGTTTTATGAACACTAATAAAGGCGATTCAAAACATATTAAAGTCGAATGGTGGCTATCAAGAAGTTGTTGTTAATTTTCTTTTTATCCATAATATTTAATCTCTCTCTCTTTTAGGTGCATAGAGTTTAAAATATATATTAAAAAAGACATAAACAGTGACATAATCTAACTATTTGAAAATCTAAACTAATACATCTTAATTTAAAATGGATTGCTAATCGATGAAAATCATGATAATTAATTAGATTATGAGGAGAAGATAGATATGATAAACATACTCATGAAAAGTTGATTCTCCAAGCTGCCTCTTGGCATATACTCATAGACCAACATTCTGTGCTCATCCTCACAGCAATATCCAATTAATTTAACCAGATGCGGATGCCTCAATTGCCCTAAATACACCACCTCAGCCTGCAATTAATCAATTACTAATTACTCGAATAAACCTAGAAGAACTTAAATTTAAATCGGAAAATTTTCTAAAGAATGAGGGGTAAATTGAAAAGGCATTGTGGAACTTTTCGTAAAACTCCAAGAAATCGCGATCGGAGTAGTCCTCACCAGCCACTCCCGGTGGCCCTGGTGCCCGCCGAGGTCCAGCGACTTGACGGCGACCTGCTGCGGGTGGATCCCCGCGCGGATCCGCTCGTCGACGAACCCCTTGTAGACGGGCCCGAAGCCGCCGGACCCGAGCAAGTTGCTCATGGCGAAGTTCTTCGTCGCCGCTTTCAGCTCCGCGATGGTGAACGCCACCAGCTCCGACCCCCCCAGCGTCAGCGACAGGTCCTCCAGCGACATCGGATCCGAATCCGAACTGCTCTCGTCTGCGCTGCCCATCGCGCTCCCTCCTCCTCCCCAGCAGCTCATCAGCCAGGAGGAGGACCACCGCCTTCGACTCTGCTCCGCCATGAAGCGATCTGATTGAATCGGTAGAGAGTCTGTGACGCAGTGGGTGAGGAGTCGGCGTGATATGTAGAGATCGAGAGAGGGAGCAAGGTGGAAGGAAGAAAGGAGGAAGGTGGAAGGAGGGACGGATTAGGGTCAAGTTCATTCAATCGGCAGGAATCCTTTCGGTTTCCATCACTTTTTTTTTTATTTTTTTTAATAAAATATTAATTTCAACCTTTATAATTGTATCGGCTTTATAAAATTGTTCAGTATCAAAATTTTATTAATTCAATTAATTTAGTTTAAAATCGTCAATTTTCATTTAGAATTTCAAAGACATTTACTCCACCGGTTAAAGGAAGAGCCACGTGTTTTACGTTGGACTCATCTATACGTGATCTGATCCATTAGTAGATTTGTGTGATACTGATATTTTTGAAAGTAAAAAAAAAAAACTCTAAATAAAAAATATTCTTGCACTTATTCCGATTTAATATTTTGCAAAAAAAAAAATTTTTTAAAAATTCAAAATCCGATCTGCATATACAGTATCTTGCCGCCGTTTCTCAAATTATTTTCGCTCCGTTTCGTTCCGCGATAGACATGGCGGCGGCGTGCTCGACGTGCAAGTACATGCGCCGAAAATGCCCGCCGAATTGCATATTCGCGCCTTATTTCCCGGCGACCAGCCCGTCGTTCGGCTACGTCCATCACGTCTACGGGTGCAGCAATGTCGGGAATATTTTACAGAGCTTGCCAGTCGAACAGCGCAGGGTGGCGGCGGAGACGCTGGCGTTTGAGGCGGAGGCCCGCATCCGTGACCCTGTGAATGGATGCGTCGGCTATATTTTTCTACTGCAGCAGCACCTCGGTCAGATCGACCGCGACATTCAGGAGGCCGAGACCAAGATTTACGCCGCCGGCTATCAGCCACTGCCACCGCCAGAGCAGGATTGGGTCCAGATGCCTCAGTTGATGACGACGACGATGACGGTGCCGCCGCATTATGAGCAGCCGGACGATTTGCTGCTGCTTACAGACGCCACCTATCCATCGCCGCATCATGAGCTGCCAGACGATTTGCTGTGGATTATAGACGCCGTCTATCCATCGACATCTCAGATAGAGTCGATGTCGGAGATGCTTCCGATCTCTTCGACGATGCCGCAGCAGGATGACCCGCAGTTGATGACAGACGCCGAGATCCATGATTTCGCCGCCGAGCTCGAGGATCTCCTCGGCGACATTCAGGAGGACGAGGCCCAGATTCCTGCCGCCGGCTATCAGCCACCGCCACTGCAAGAGCAGCATTCGCTCCAGATGCCTCAGATGATTACGACGACGGTGCCGCCGCATCATGAGTTGCTGCTGCCTACAGGCGCCGCCTATCCATCGACGCCTCAAGCAGAGCCGATTCCACAGCTGATGTCGGAGATGTTCCCATTCTCTTCGATGCCGCCGCAACAGGATGACCCGCAGTTGATGACAGACGCCGAGGTCCAGGATTTCGCCGCCGAGCTCGAGGATCTCCTCAGCTAGATTTCCGGCGTCGGAGCCGTCATTGCCAAAAAACTTGCTGAAGACGTCAACATTTTCTAATTGTTTATTATTATTTTTTATTTTGATCGAAACTCAAGATGAACATTTTGTTTACATGTTGTCAATCAATTTAATTACAGTTCTTTATTATTCTTATTATTATTATTATTTATAGCTATCCTCAATCCTAAATTTGTGCATGTTTATATGGTGTTTCTCAATTCAGTCAAAGTCCAATTTAAAGGGTATTTTAACTGTACATAATTAATTTATTCTCAAAAATTTAATTTTTTTTTAAATTAATGCCTTCTTTGAATATCATCAGAAGTTAAAATCACTTTAAGCCATTCTATTATTGAGTTTATAAAATAATAAATAAGATGCTCTGTTATGTTATTTTATTTAAATACGTTGAA
>JBAMHZ010000008.1:2797930-2813149 GCA_037177395.1 Alpinia galanga | reverse complement strand
TGCGTTACCACGTCGGCCAACGAGACGTCGTTGGTCGGAGAGGTGTAGCAGGGGCCCTCCCGGCACCCGACGCCGCAGTAGTCGTCGCCGGTGCCGCAGTAGCCGTAGCGGCTGCAGCAGAGGTCGGCTGAGCAGCTGCAGTTCTGGGCGGCCGCAGCTGCGATTCCGGCGAGAAGGAGGGCCAGCAGAAGTGCCATGGGGCTAGATCGGTGGAGAGCCATTGATTCTGTTCCGTTGAGAGGTGGATGAAGAAACGATGGAAACGAGTGGAATTTATAGAGCAAAGTGCTGTGTCGGCGCGTTGACTATTCAAAATGCTTGACTTTTAAGAGTTCTGGATACGGGCACGCAGGATTTCTTGAATTTGGATGGCAAAAAGTCAAATAATGGAATCCAGCGAACGGATTTCGTATACATCCAATAAGGACTCTCGATTATCACGTTGAATTTCTTTTCTGGGAAAATAAAAACAAAGATGTCAAAGTTTTATTTTTTTCTTCAATTTTTTTTTATTTGTTTGGAAGAAAAATTAAATCTGTGGGGGTGTGTGTTGGTTGGTTCTTCACCTTGTTAATTGTCAACTTTTCTAGTAGTTGAATGTACTACGAAGATGCCAATGTTAATTTTCCTATTCTTCATACCATTATTTAATGGAACATTATAACTTGTTTTATTTAAATTTGTGAAAATATTTTGTAATTTAATAGAGTTAATGTTCATGCCTGAATTACTTTAGTCAAACTATGAAACTCATACTATGCTTCATTTTGCGTCGTTCGTGGGGTTTAAGTGTAAATTACCATCGTATCTTACTACCTCCAAAGCTAAGGGAAAGATTGGAGATGGGTCGCCTTCAATGTGGAAGGTCCAAGCATGGTGACCTCACGATAGCTCTCTACCTTCCATTAGGTAGAGTTGCTAGCATGCCCTTGATCGCGATCGACATAAATATGCATAACTAACTATATTAGAAATGAACATCTTAATGATCTTTGAAAATTTGTATTTTTTTTAGACTCGTATTAATACAAGGTGTTTCTATGGCGTGCCTTATTACGATATCGGCGATAAAAGTTGAATACCTTTTGACGATCTTCCTTTCACATATCGAGAAAAATGTATTTGTAGCATTAGAAGCCAAAACCCAAATAGTAAAGCGTTCTATATGTGAGATATGGTAATTGCAACAAGTTGTCTACTCCATCACAATAACCAAAAAAAACACAAAGGAATTAAATTCCCTCAAGGAAAAAAACAAACTTATTCCATCAAATTCTGTTCATATATGTTTTCTTCTGGAATTAATTGAGTGTTCAAATAGATAAGACCATCGAGAATCCTTGCTTAGTCAACAACTACTAGCAATAAGCCATGTTGTTGGGCATCCTTTTGGAAAAATCAAACCATAAAAGAAGAAGAAGAAGAAGAAAGCATGGAAATCTTCCTAGTGCTATTCGTTATTGGAATGGTCAAATGGCTCGTTAATTGGTTGACATTATTCGAGAGGCATTACCAAAGAGAACCATAGACCATCTATGAAATATATAGTTGTCATTGTAGAAGCATTTATAAAACATTAGACCCACTCGAATGGCTAGCTAGTCAATTCAATCATTTCACCTCCTTCGAGTCCGACCGGCACTTCCTCCTCCTCCATTGAGCCCACTACTCTCCTCTTCCTCCTTTCGTCGCCGCATCATCTAAATCATTCTTGAACTTTCTGGTTCGAGTCCATATCATCCTTCTTGACTCAGAAAATTAACCATCTAGCTCCTTTGAATGGACAATTTGGAGCCAACAATGCCAAAAGTTTCAAATTTTGTACTCCTGTTCATATATGTTTCTATTGCTTCATACTGCTTTTCTTGTGGAATTAAACAACGTAGAAACTTTCTACTTAAATTCGTCAAAACATCTTAATTAATCAACAACTGCTTGACAATAACTAAGCCATTGTTCATATATGTTTCTCAGATTTTTTAGAAAAAAATCTACTAGATGCATTAATTATTAGATATTCGACACAAGATGAACAGGAAAAACAAAACAAAAGCTATTCTTTTTGCGATTCAAAGATTCACTTGGCCTACCAAGTGTCTGACAAGATATATCAATTCGAATTTTTATGCATCATGAGAAATGATCTAGAAGAAGAAAAGAAAAGGTTTGGATTGGTGTGTGTTGGGAATTTTCTCAATCTGAGACAGATAGTAAATTGTTCTAGTAAATCCCCACTAAATAATTTAACAAGATGAACTCTTAAAACAGGAATGAACAACTATTCATCTGACTTTCCAAGCGTCATGACTCATAACAACCTTTCCAGATTGTAGTTGAATAATGATCCAAAAAATTATAAAGTGGAGGACAATTAATGGATGTTGGAATTTTTCCTCATCGCATTAGTCAGACTTCCTCTGGAAACATCACGTTGTTGTTTCAAAATATATGGAAGACAGAGAAGACAAAAAGGCAGTCTCAATAAATATAAAATGCAGCAAATTCTGAATCATAAATATCTACCATTTTTTGGTAGGAAAATTTCTACCATTCTCAAGAGTTTTGAATTCAATGAGCAATTCGTTGTAGGAAAATATATGGTTAAGTACTCAAATTCATTTCCAAAAGTTCATTTACTTGAGCTACTATTTTCTGCCATCAGAATTCAATCTCTCATTCAAATCATAAAATTCATAGGAAAAAGGATTTGTTTTTTTTTTTTTCTCACATGATAGAGAAAATGAGAATGGACACAAAAATGAGTTAACATTGTCTGAAAAAAAAATGTAGATCTCATCCTGCGTGAATAGCTACATAGAATGACAAATAAAGGGAAAATTTATGGAGCTGGAGACCATACCAAGATGAATGAGGAATCAACATGAACTGAGAATGATGAATGCCACTTTAATCAGAACCCACATCCACCCCTCTTTGTCCCAAGAACTCCTTGGCTTCTACAATATCCTGGATTGAAAGAATAAACATTCAGCTTCTGGCATCTGAATACAATACTACAAGTCATGTGAACAAAAGTCCCAATATTAACCATAAACTACAAGCACCTACAAGTAAACAGAGAATTGTGTTTGCAAAGAAACAAGGCAACTTATTTTCTACTGAATTACAAGCACTAAGTAAGATGCTATAAAGACATTTATTCTTCAATGATTAGTCAAGCTAGTGGATGAAGAGAAATCAATGCTACAGACCAAGAAGCCTAGTGCATATCACAGAGTAACAATTTCATTCTGAAAATTTTTTGACATTCGCCTCTGAGGTTTTCTAGATCAACTGTGCATGTTTAGCATCTAATGGTAAAAGATCAGAAAAAAGGAACCGAGCAAGAATTGAACCTATAATTGCATTCACCTAAATTTTCGACAACACCAAAGACCAAGAGACCTCTTGCAGATCAGAGCATAGCAATTTCGTCCTCAAACACTTTAACAATGACCATTCAGTTCTTCTAGAACAGTTTGTGGAGGATTAGTATCTACAATTACAGTTAAGGTAAATTGGTGGTTGAAGTTGGTAAAATATCAGAAGGTTTACAGCTTCCTGCAAAAGTACATGTTGGAAACAGAAGATTGGGTGGAAATTAATATGAAACAAAAGATATGGTCTTAAACAACCTTCTGCAAAAGCACAGCTTCCTGGGGACATGTTGGAAACAGCATCAAACCAATTCCTACCATAAGAAGGCCATAACAACCTAACGAAACAACTAGATAAACTGGAAGCTGGAAAGGAGAAAACAAAATCGTTAATACTTCGTAAAAAACTAGACCATTTTAAAGAGGAGGAACATATAACAAAAATCTGACCAGCCAAGTGTAGTGATGAGGAACTACTGATGTTTCAAGTAAGGTGATCCAAGTGGCAGCAACAACAACCAGTAAAGCCAAGATCTTTAGAATGTGCTTCATATTCAGCTCAAAACAATTACTTGGAATTCTGATCTATAAGAAAAGAAAAGTAATGCAAACATTTTAGTCATGTCAATTTTTTATCACTTTTATTTAATTAGCGTGAGAGTGTACACACTTTGGCATATTTGTTTCCTAGTATTCTAGACTTTCATATGAATGTTCTATCATATATGTAATGGAACATAAGTAAACTAAGTATTCCACTCCATATCAATGATAGTTAGACAAAGGTATTTGGTAGCCATTTTATTTTCATTTTTTGGAAAACTAGAAATCGGCAGGACTTAACTACTAGTATTAATATATAGTGACGAGGTCAGTCACAGAACAATTTGCTTAGCCAGATACAGTATCGAAAAACAATCATCATCATAGATCAAGCTAGGTAAATTGGAACTAAGCTGCTATTGCTGCTACTGCACAAAGAAAGTCTTATCCTTGCTTAGACAGAAAATAAACCTCTGCAGAAGCTTCTCCAGCGCCAACCAAATCTATAGCCAAAGAAGTTCCAGCCAAGAGTATAACAGCCACCTGATATAGTGCTGTTAAAAAAATCAGGACAATTGCGATTCAACCAACAATTTGAAACTACGTTTTACATAAGGTGTTAAAAACGTAGCGGTTTCCATTTCTGTTTAAATCAACACAACCATCAAATCTAACACTGGTAACCTAATCTTCCCTACCAATTCATCCTCTGCTGTATCTCATCTTAACTCTCGAATCTGTCTCAACCTTTTCATCTTTCCTATTGAAATAATTCGATCATTTCTAGCAGATTGCTATGTCACATCCCAAGTAGTTCAACTTTCCCATGTCAGGAAATAAAAAGAGAAATTGGCTTTCCATCTAGCTCTGAAGGGGAGAGATGGGATCGGAATAAGCAGCACAAAGGAGAAAGATTCAACAGCAAGGAAGGGAGAGAAGAAGAGAACCTTAGAATCCAGATGGCTAAGCGCTAGGCGAATATCGCGACGAGGAGGCGGTCGCCGTCGGTGATCTCCTGTCCGGGGAGACAAATGGGGGGAGTTGCGCAGAGGTTAGAGAGAGAAAACCTGTCCGTAGCGGGCTAGGTTTTGACTACACTGCTGGGTCGGGCTCTGACCGCTTCCTCCATGAATACTTCTGTGGTTGGGCCCATATCGTTCTTAGTGGGCTACCCGTGGCGTCGGCCCATTTGGTTTACTCTGGCTAGCAGCTGCTTGAGTCTTCGTGATTTCGCCCCTTTTTCTCTTTCATTCTTCTTCATCGTTGCATCTCTCTCTCTCTCTCTCTCTCTGATCTACTTTCGTTCCAGTTCTTTCTCTATCTCACATTCGATTCTCCTGTGATCTACTCTGTGTGAGATTATTTCAAGGCGTCGCGCCTTTTTGCGTTCACAAAGTTAGTGCAAAGTGTTTCACTGTTCGGTTCGGTTGGATGGAGGGCAACAGTTGCAGGCCGGATCTGGGGAAGACATCAGCCGTGCCAAATGGGAGCTCCGGTGATTGGAGGACCCAGCTCCATCCCGATGCGCGGCTGAGAATCGTCAATAAGATGTGAGTGCGATGCCCTATTTCCACCCCTTCCCCCTAAATTTCGCCCCTTTTGGTGATTGGATCATCGGCATGGTTAATTGCTTTGATTTGATCGTTGAATTATTTGATATTTGACGTGGAAATTTTATTCAGGGTCGGATTAGGGTGTGTGCATAGGGTTTTCCATCAATTTCAGAACTTTTGTCGACTACTATTATCGTTTCTGTATCAACTATTTTGTTTTCCTATCTGTATTTTTCTTCTACTTATAAGAGTCAATTTGCCATTTTGTTCGGAAAGAATAACGCCGCCTGGTTCTAAAAAAAATAATACTAGTCTCCTGCTTCCCTATAAACTTTATCTTCATGCTTCGCTCGCTATCGAGATGCTGATCAGATAAACTAGTCTCAAGGGTTTCTTTCTAAAGGGAGAGTGATGACTTGAGTTGTTATTCTAGGAAAGTTTTAGATTGATGACATGATCCGTTTATTCTCTACATAAACAGGCCTTTCTTTTGTAGTGATGCTTTCTTTGACAATGGATTTACTGAAAATATTCAAAAGATAAAGGAAGGCAAAATGGAATTTCAATAGTATGATGGTTTTAAAAAGCTGCTCATATGTCTGGTATCATATCACTTATTAGATTGCATAAGACGGAAAGACATTAGATGTCTGGGAGCAACGGGGTAAGGAAAAACCAATTTTTTGCTTTTCTTTAGCATAAGATCATGAACTAGAGACGTAAGTCCATAAGGTCCCATCCACAACCCATTGCATCTTGTATCATTCAGTGGAATATTTCTTCTCTAGAAGATATGGAGAGCATCCCTTAGAATAATCATCTAGAAGATGCCTTTTAAACCTAATCAATTAAGATTGAATCCAACATTTGGTATCCATATCAAATCTCATCCATTGAATCTTAAAGCTCATATAAAATTAAGATCATACCCATCCATTTCTCTAATTAAATTCAAATTGAAATTTCAATTAACCTTTTAATTAATTTTTCATTTGATCTATCTGTCAAATTGCACAAGTTAATCTTTAATGTTCATGATGGTACTCTCTAATATAATTTGGACAAATTAATATTTAACTTGTCCCAATTAAATCTCCATTAATAAACATAGTTAAAATCTTAATTTTCTAATTAGTTAATTGAAACAATTTGAAGGGGAGCCTTGGCGCAACGATAAAGATGCTGTTTGGTGACTTAGAGGTCACATGTTCAAATCTTGGAAACAACCTCTTGCAAAAAAAAAAAGCAAGGTAAGGCTCCATACAATGGATTCTTCTCTGGGACCCCGCATGGCGGGAGCTTCATGCACCGGGCTGCCCTTTTAGTTAATTGAAACAATTAATGCTTAATTATCCTTAGACCTCCCTCAAGGTTGCATGTGTTATATGTTGAGATCTTGGGCCTTTTGTGTGATTTAATAGGCTCCCAAACACTATGATCTCGCATGAAGATCTTCATCGGCCCAGGTACACTTAGTAGCACAGTTTCTGTTCTATGCAGTCCTTTCATCAACTCATGTCACAATATGCCCCAAGCACTTCTCAACCTATTTCAGACATAAATAAATTTGATCCAAGTAATCACCATTGAATTTGTTGTGTGATATATTCTTCATTTACCATAAGTGATAATTCTTTTGTTGATTACTCCATCAACAGAAGACTAGCAACATACACAACCATAAGTGTATATGTACCTTTCAATGGAGCAAACATGTTAAAGTATATAGATTCTTTTATGAGAAGAATATTAATTTCAAGTCTATGGATCAGTTGCACCTACCTGCCTGAGATCCTATAAACACTATAATGAGTTCTCATTACAAGTCATGTGCAATAGATTGTTCTACTATACCTCTGGTGTAGATTCTCTATAAATTGTGTTGCTGAATTTGATCAGTCTATATATACATCAAACCTGGGAGTTGGGATTGATGATTTCTGAAATTGTGCTATTATATTCTAAAATAATTCAATCAGAAAAAAAGATATACGCTAAATTGACCTCATCTGACTATTCTTGTAACATTTTCCATTCTACTTGAGCTCCGATGTTCATGTTGTACTATGAGGAATGCACTTTCATCCTGTTGTTTTGACCGTATAGATGCATCCTTCATGCTTGTTGTTCTCATATTTACATATATTATATGCCTCTTTTTACCCTTTTTCCTGCTCAAACTAATACATTTATATTTTTATGTGTTTTTTCTCAAGTGATTCAACTGTCTTCCATAATTTTTACTAAGATTGTATTTTATTAACTAAAAATCAAACTGCTCTTGTCTTTCAATAAATTAAACCTACTCTGCAGTATTGTTTTTTTTTTTAAATTTTGTTCCTTCTCCAATCATTTTATTTTTAACTTTCAATTTATAAACATGTTTTGTTCATTGTCTGTGCAGTTTTGTACAATATCTTTGCTCTTATATACTGCTCAGATGATCATCATCACTCATTTTTCAATTATCTTCTATTCTATTTGATCTCGAATCTGTGCTCATAATTTTTGTAGTGTAATACTTGAATAATTTATATTTTAGAATGGATGTTTTGAAGAGGCATTTGCCTGCAAGCCTAAATGAACTTCAAAAAATTGCTATGCGGTTTGAGGAGAGGATATATGCTGGAGCTGCCAATCAGGTTGATCCTCTTAACTTATTCATATACTTTATCTATCTTGGTCTAGTTGTACTAGGAAACAATGCTTTTACTTGCTTATATGTGCATTTTAAACTGTTGTTTGGATGCTATTTCACGACTGATAAAAACAAACACTTTTATAGTTTTATGAAAAAATTTCTGTGTCAATATATGAAACATAACAGTGTAGCTTCCCTTAGGGGTCCGCCATTATGGTAACAAAAGTAGAATATTTTCTCCTTCTGTGCCCTCAAATTACTGAATATGCTCCTTGGTAGAAATTTGTCCTTCATAAAGAACTCCATTGTTCTCACAAGCTGTAGGTTGAATGATCAAACTGCACTCATGTTAATTTTCTGCAGATCCATTACCTAGAGCTTTTTTGGGTGATGACATAGACTCCTGATCAATGAACTATTAATTATCTTTAACTATGCAATTTAAGAACCCAAAGGGAGAATCAGTTTTGTATGATTTCTTTTTCTTGCCTATTTTTTGTTTATTCCCTGATGTATTCCTCTAACACTACAATATTCCAGTCTGATTATTTGAGAAAAATTTCTCTAAAAATGCTGTCAATGGAGAGTAAGTCTCAACATCTTGGAGGACCCGGACAAATGATTCCATCTACATCCAACAATCTGTATGGTAACCAGAATCCTGTAGATCCAGGTATGTAACAAGAAATTTTCACTTTCATCTAAGTTAGGGATTCTTAATACAGATGTGAATAGCTTTTGTTGGAAATAATAAATTGCATATATTTCTATTTTTACTGTTTAATTTATGTTTTTCTCGTTCATAAATTAAAGCAAAAAAAATATCCTAAATATTGAGGGATTAATTTTCTCTTGATTCAGGAATCAGCACCATTGCCTGGTAAGTGTGGTCACGTGATCTTTAATTGGAATGCTAGATACTAAAGTTGTTTGAATCTATTACTTGGCTTGTGCATTGGGAAATTTAATACTGTATTCATTCAAGAGACACAGCACAAGCATATATAAGATTCAAGACATGATCCTAAATCAAAAACATTAGCATTAACTAGATTTTAGTCATCACAAAATAAAATGGTTAAGTCATGAAAATGGTGAAAGAAAAAAAAACATAACATTTGCATGTTGTCGAAACCTATTTTTAAAAGAGCATGCAAACTTCAATTATTTGATCTCACATCAGCCACCACATCGGTAGAGGACAGAATAGAGAGAGATCCCAAAAATTGCTCGAATGGGCTTCTACAATGTGTTGCAAATAAAAGAAAGAGGAGAAATAAACCACAAGAAGACACAGGAAATGAAGAAGCAAACTATATGGAGGGACCACAAGGAGAGGAAGAAGAGGTGGCTAAAGGAAACAATATTGTTAAGGATCCCCTAAGCGGTTGGAACAACATGGAGGTGAAAAGCACAAGGAAATAACTGCTTGATGTGGATTCAGAGGCATCCAGTCCTTAAGGAAAATTTCTCAAACACCACTAAACCTAGCCGTTTAAATGAGTCTGAGCCTCTTGTGCTGACCCCAAAGGAGGAGAAGAGGGAAGGATGCTTTGAGGGAGGAGAAAACCCAAAGGTAGTTTGGTTAAGGACTTGCATGAGAGGGAGAAGGTAAGGGAATGGGCTGTGCATTTAACCAATCTCCCTAAATTGACTTCAAACTTAAGCCAAACTCAAATCCCATTTCAATTAACTAAAAATCCTCATTGCACCATTTGTATTCACACGGATCAAACCAAGAAAATTATTTTCCATGAATTATGCTAAATCACAGCTTTAAAAACTCATAAAGTAACTCATCAAATAAAATTTCTTTCGATTAATAAGCATTATTTTATATTAGGAAAAAGGAAAATAATCAGAAATATTACATCCTCTTTTCAAGTAAAATCAACTTGTTTTTCTTCTTGAACCTCAATTATTTTTGTGATTGTTTTGTTGTGTATGAATTCCTTTTTGCCATGTTCTTTTGAATGTGTTCTTGCAAGATAGATGTTTGAGAAGAGAAAAAAAGAACATTGAAAAATGTTACCAAGTTATCAGAAAGGAAGCAATTGGCTTGGAAAATGTTGCCACGATATGCTTAGTTTCGGTTTTTGGAATGTATTGTTCAGCCTAAGTTCACCCCATCCCCTACCTTGATTTCCCAATTCTACCCTGGAAATAAGTGGTTCTTTAAGTTTCCAATTTTACTGCTGCTAGTTTGTTATCCTATGCATGCCATTAATGGATTTTGACTATGAAAGCATTATGTTGTGGTCAGCTGTACCTTCAATACAAATTATATGAAAATTTTGGTTATGAAGTACTGCATTGCCACCATTAAGTTAGATTCAATAAGTGTTCATTTTCCTTTACATGTATGATATGATGAATAAACAGTTAATACATCTCAGGGGCTGGTATACAGATCAGAGAACTCCCAGTTTGATTACTCAGTGATGTTTTTTGCAGTCTCGCTTTTCCCAAAATATAGTATTTAAATGAAGCTTACAACTGAGAAATGGATACTCTGTTCAAGGAGCATCTTATAAAATTCTTTATTTCCATTATCATTGTGTTTATCTATCTAGTGGGCACTATTCCTTTTAGCTAATCTAGTTAGGAGTTTCGCTTGCATTTGTTATTGAGAAGCCGGGATATTGTCCATGTGTTGTTTCTGGCATTTGCATTGTCATAACCAAAATGCTGCTGGGATAGATACAGTCCATGCATTTTGAAGATAAACTCTTGAGCCAAGGGGAAAATGAATACTCATCTCTTTCCATGAAGTTTTTTCTTCTTTTTTTAATTGGATAAGTATAGAGAGACTGTAAAGGAACATCAAAAACAAAAACCAAAAGAAAATTCTTGATTTGACATTATTTGCTAGACATCTTGATGGTTAAATTCATCTCAATTGGGGCTTGATATGTACACTGCTAAACTAATTAACCTTTTGTTTTCAATACTTAAAGAGATGGCTTCTGATTCCGACGAGCATGATGAGTTCTCCGAGGAGCATGGCTCAAGTGATGATACATCACATGGAAATGATAGTCTGCAAAGGGAATCCTGGAATTCTGGTTTGAGCAGAGACATAATTGCCAGAAAGCGCGATGCCTCTGAATTTGCATCAGGGTCCAGCAGCAGGAAGAAAGATAAAAAGGTCGCCCATTTGTCATCTTCCTTGCGGCTACTTGCAGAAACAATCTCATTGCGGACTGCAGCAAAGCGAGAGCTGCAGGATGCTAAAAAACATTCTCAGGAGGATGCTCAAAAGGAGGCGGATGCGTATTCAATTGCATCATGCATGGACATTCTTAATAGCATACCAGACGTTTCTATCAAAGCCTACTTTGCTGCGTGCGATCAGTTCCGAGATCCAGCATGGAGAAACATGTTTGTCAAGATGCCGGATCATAGGAGACTGGAGTGGCTAGACTGGTTGGCTCGCCATTAGGCTGCATATCATAGCTCATAATGGACCTGTAATGAAGAACTATGTTTCGTTTCGCAGTTTGTCATCGACTTGTGTTTTAGTAGCCTGTGGATCGTTTCAGTTGGCTTCTGTTTAGCTCAAGTAGTTCTACCTTTTGTTGCAAGGACTTGTGATCCTAGATGGCTTCTGTGAACATATCTCCTACTTTATTGCTTGTTGTTGTATTTCAATGCTTACTGGTTTTTGTTTTTTTTGTTTTTGGGTTCAAAAAAACAAAACAGGCTTAAATTAATTATGTGATTCTTATTAAGAAAAATATTGGATAAAATACGTACTGTTTTAATATTATTTTAAATATTTAAAATTTTGTAACTAAATAGCATGCTTATTTTATAAATAGTTGTCTCAAGTTATGGATAAGTGTAAGTTTAGGTTTTGGGTAAAGGAATTAATTATATAATTCTAATTATATAGTAAAGAATGATATGGAAAAAATTTGAGGATAAATGGTAGCAAGTTTTAAATTAGGGGTTGGTGGAAAATAATAAAATGTAAATTTACACACAAAAAAATGGGTATAAAATTTTTTAAAGAGAAGAAATTACGTAACTTGGCAATATAAGGAGATATTTTTGTAATTTTCTTATATATATAATAATTTTATTTGTTTAAAAGAAATTAATGTAAATTTATTTATATAATTTAATTTTTTTTATCTTCTAAATATTCAGGCTTTTATCTCATTATACTACAAATAAATAAAATATTTACGATAAATTTTGCAACGAATTTTGATTAAAAATTCGTTGCAAAATGTTTTTGAAACGAAAATATTTTTGTTGCAAATAAGTCGTCGTAAAAATTTGTGACGAAAAATTACAATTCGTTGCAAAATTTACGATGAAAAAATATTTCGTCACAAAATTTATTGCAAAATAGCAACGAAATCAGCAACAAAAAATATATTCATTGTAAAAATTTGCAACGAAAAGTATATTCGTCACAACATTTACAACAAAGTATATATTCATCGCAAATTTTAGTAACGAATATATTTTTTCTTTGCATATTTTTGCGACAAATATATAATTTCATGGCAAATATTTGTGGCAAATTTATGTTTTTGTCGCTAATACTTGCAACAAATCCATGATTCGTCATAAATTTTGCGACGAAATAAGGTTTCGTTGCAAATTCATAACTATTAGTTGACTGGTTCTTGACTACCAGTCAACTGGTGGTCAATATAAATTTTGCGAATAAAATCAGAATCAGTTGACTGATGACCTATACCAGTCGACTGGTAGTCAAGAATTTGCAACGAAATTATTTTTCATCGTGAAATGTGTGAAGAATCATCAAATTCATCGCAAAATTAGAAATTATATATTAAAAAAAAACTCGGACTACCAGTCGACTGGTAGAATGGACCAGTCGACTGATGAAACTGTAGTTGGACACAGAATGAATTTTAGTTGACTAGGCAGTCGACTAGCCCATGAGCAGTCGACTGGTAGAATGGACTAGTCAACTGGTGAAACTGTAGCAGGGCACAGAATGAATTTTAGTTGACAGGTATAATGGACCAGTCGACTGGTGAAACTATAGCAGGGCACAGAATGAATTTTAGTCGACTGAGCAGTCGACTAGCCCATGAGCAGTCGACTGATACTCTAAATTTGGCAAAAAATTACTATAATAAATTTTATTTTTTTACCTATTTATACAAATTTAACCACAAACACATTTAACAATATAATGTAATTCATATATCAAGTTTTATAAACATCTAATCATTCAAACGACTTCAAAATCAAGTCATCATAACTAACAAATCATTCATAGTACTATATGTTACAATACAATACAAAGATATCAAATGTAACAAGTCAAGACACATTTAGATATAACAATTCATACATAACCACCGTCATCACCACCGTCATCAAAAAATACATCTTCATCATCATTATTACAGACATCGGTAGGAGGAGATCGAGAAGGAGGAAGTTGACTTGAACTAGAGGTTAATTGAAGATGTTGCATGATGAACATCTATTGTCTGTGAAATTCGTTCATCTGTTCATTTAAGTCCTTAACTTCCTGATTCCTTTGTCTTTGTAAAGTGCAGAAATCTTCAAGATCATTATCTTTTTGCACTAGTAAGTCCTTTAAATGACTAACCTCTTCAGTCAATTGTCTTATTTCTAATCTTACTGCCGGTGAAGCTGAAGAAGAAGTGTCAGGGACTTTATAAGTTCAGCTCAATGAACTTAGTCCAACTATTCTTCCACTTTTCGATCTGTCAGTTGCTTCGAGCCATAGATTTATATTTCCAACGGATGGCTCATATTCAACTACATCGTCACTTGCATCCGAATTTCTTTGTGCAAGTTCATCATATTTTTCCTGTATTGAAAGAAAAAAAATTAAATCATATAAAAAAGTGTAAAATTTGAAAATACAAACCTTTATTATTCTAGCTCTCTCCCCACTTCACGTCTTATCTTTCTTTTGAAATATGCAGGTGAAAGTATCTATAAATAATGGCTCAGTTCCCATTTCCTTGGCCTAAACAAACATCGTTATAAATAAAAAATAGTGCATAATAGATTTTAAAAAATAATATTTTTAAAAACTCACCAATCGATGTCTATGTTCATCGATATTGATTGAGCCTCCAGCATAAGTCGCAGACATAGCGCTAGAATTATGAACTTGATTTCTTTTATTCTGTTTACTTCTTCATTTGCTATCCTCATATTTTCAAGATTGAACAATCATATTCCAATTATCCTCAGTTATATAGTGAGATTTTTTCCCCTTGTCTTTGCATAACTTAGTACGTTTCTGATGTGATCGCCACACTTTTTTCTTAAATATCCTCTTTATCTCCAATGTTTCACTCTCCTCCAAGTAAATACCCACTATAATATCAAAAAATAATTAATTATATTAATCATAATTAATATTATATATAAACTAGTTAAAATCACTTATCTTGAACTCATTCCACCACATAATTTTTATTTTTTCTGGGGTGCTTGTATAAGTCATTAAAGCTTCACCCCAATGGTTATTCACTATTTTATTAATCTCATGAATAACATGTACCAAATTTGTAAATCTATTATAAATTAGAAACAATGTTAAATAAATAAGATAATTAAATAAATAATATCTTTAAAAAACATGTATAATTTAAATATCAAGTAATTATGAATCTCCGCAAGGGGCTATCAACTTTCAGATATCTTCCCTCTCAACAAGTGAGTCTTGCACTGAAGGTACCGGGAAAGATTCATTAGTAGGTCTTTGGTGAGAATGAGAAGATCCTACATCTAGAGGTGGGACTGATAGTATAGTGTTTGCAAGGGAATCATATTGCAAAGGTGCTGAAGTAGACTGTGCTGTTGAAGAGTGTGATCTTCCATCAGTATTTCATCTATGACCACCATGTTAAAACTATCAACCATAATTATTAGAATGATAAAGTAGAAAATAATTGCATATTCCTTGGATGTATAATGAAGAACATGAAAAACTTACCATATTTTAATTGAAGTACTAAAGGGGCAAAATAATATATTAGAAACAATTTATCTAAATATAACCTATATAAAAAAGAAAGATCATTAATAGAATCAAATATATAAAATTAAGAATGAGACAATAAATAGATAA
>JBAMHZ010000008.1:2757256-2773611 GCA_037177395.1 Alpinia galanga | reverse complement strand
GAAAGTGGCTAAAAAGCTGAGGTCTAGACTGAGAGGTGGTGACATCCCGAAGGCTCTTGGCACTTAGCATGACTAGGTCGATAAAAGCACTTGAAGGCTAGCACATGTAGACGTGAGGCTGATGAAAGTGGCTTCAAGACTGAGGTCTAGACTAAGGTTAGTTACAAGTGTGAAGGGATCGCACTTGAGAAAGTAAACCTCAGTTTTGAGGTTTACCAGTTGACTGGTGATAGACAGTTGAGCTGGAGTCAACTGCTGTTGGTGTTCGGGAGGTTATTGCTTGAGCAGTTGACTGAAGATGTAGTCCAGTCGACTGGTATTGATCAGTCGACTAATGTTAAGGTCAGTCGACTAGTGAACTATTGCCAGAGTACAGAAGCTCTGGCAGTTGACTAATTGAGGCATCAGTCGACTGATGATGTTCATCGGTCGACTGTTCCACTTATTTGATGTGGATTTATCCGTTGGAGAGCTATTGTCTCACAACGAATATGACACCAGTCGACTAGTAGGTAAGGTTAGCCGACTGGTGATAGGAAATCAGCCTTAAAGAAGCTTATTTAAGGAGCTGAAGAGCTTAAAGAGGAGGTTGATGTTGTTGGTTCTTGGTAAACTTGGAGAGGATTATTTGTTGCTATCTAGACCTTCAAAGTCATCTAAACTACCGCAAGCGCGCTCAAGCAAAAGATCTTTCATTTATAAAGTTTTCCTTACTTTTATTTGTGTAATACTTGTGTATTCATTTTGCTTGTATATTTGTGCTTGTATGTGGTTGTAAGAAGGTTATTTCACCTTGTTTTTTATCCAAAAGGAGATAAAGCTAGTGAAGCTTTGTTGTAAGAGTGATCCACCTTACAAATTGTCGTGGAGTAGGAACTAGAGTTCTGAACCACGTTATATCTTGTGTATCATATTTGTGATTGTATATTTATTATTCTACTGCACACTAACGTATATTGTAAACGAACACGATCGAACGATGACAAAACAAGGGAATCACTATTCACCCTATATAGGCTTGATACGTTAGGCGACGGATCAATGTGCGCCCATGCATGACTTTATTACAGTCGTCTAATCCACGGAATGCAAAGTACTTTTGTCGCACGATCGTTGGAGAAGATGAGCACTATATCCAACTTTTAAACTCTAGGAGATCGTCGCCGGTCGCATTATTAGCTATTTTGCATTTTTTTTATTTGGAAAGTAATTTATGAGCCATTTTGCATATATAGATATGTATATATAAAGTAATTTGATTAAAATTAAGGTGGATAAGTGAAAGAAACTCTAATTAAGTTCCTAGTTTTTATTTGGAAATTATTTATAAATCAATTTATGAGCCATTTTGCCTTCTTTTTTTTACAATTTGCTGGGTTAAAACCTCAAATTTATACAAAATTAAGCTGTTAGAATCCCTTATTAACCATCTTGTGTTGTAAGAAATTGAATGTAAATATCCATTTTCCTCTAGCAAACACTAAATCATAAATCAAAAGTAACGTACGACAAAAAAAGGAAGCAAAAAAAAAAAAAAAAACCAGAAACATGATTTGGTGCAATGCACCAAAAGCCCCAAAAGTTGGGCAACAGAGCTGATTGTCAATGAGCATGCAAGCCGAAAGTCGCCCCCGTTCTTTATCTTTTCGTTGATTTTCAACCAAAATCTGCTTTTGATTAACTTTAATTTATTTTTATTTTATTTTATTGGCTTTTAGCATGTTAAAGTGACCCAAAAACAAGAGCAAGTTTTCACTGACTGATACTGTCTCTACTTTCTGCTCGCTCCTTCGTTTTCATCACTCTGATACCTTTAACAAGTTGCTAAGCCGCAAATGGGGACTTATTAGCATCCAACACCTACACGTCATAATCTCATAATAAATCTCCAAGTCTTAAAAACATTCAAAAGAATAATAATAATAATAAAATTAAGTTTTAAATTCTAAAACACTCAAGAAAATTAACCGGAATAAGTCTCAAAAAGCACTCATCCTCATCACAGGGCTTGCGTGTGTCTGAGGAGAATGAAGCCCTGTGCCCTCTTTGTCCTGATTCATTGAACAAAAAGGGAGCAGAAGAGACAGAAAGGTAGGAGGCCTCCAAAGCTCATGCAAGCAGCACTATTTGGTGCCCAGGTGTCGACCTCAGCTACTGGGCCAACTATAAACTGAGGTCCTCGATGAGTTTAACAAACTGATACAGAGGCTTCATTTTTTTCAAAGATGTAGGTTAGTCACGAAGCTTTTGCCTGCTTTTGATGCATGTTTTTGAATCTCTCTGATGGATAGCTCGATACGATTCACAGTCCTTCATGTCCTTGCTCTGTAAAGGTGTGAAGCTTTGTTTTGTTATCGTTGGATGGGAGTCAGTAAACAAAGGACAGTGGTCAGCTGCAATCCTTCTAAGTGACTGAAAGAATCTGAAAATAATAATAATAATAATAAGAGGGTGGTACTTCATCAAGATGATTAGTGTATGAGAGTTTAGGGTTTACCTGTTTGCTTCTCTGAATTTTGTTTGCATGCCACTGATGTCTCCAGAAGAAAACGACATGATGTGAGATATATTTTTTGCTTTGGTCCTACCACCCCAAAACTAGACACATATCTTCCTCCACTGAAGGATCATCATCTCTATATATTTGCATTCAGAATGCTGTTGCCAAAATGAATATGAAGCCATATTCTTCAGTCTCCATTCCACTTTAGCTCTCATCTCAACTCGACGAGTCACAATGAAGAGACTCAGAAAAGCAGACGTTCCTGGTCAGTGTTCCTTAGCTCTTACTTTCTTTAGGATGTTTTTTTTTTTTTTGGTTAATGAGTGCAGTGCATGGATCTCTCCTTCATGGATTCTGAAGTCGAATTGGATGAATTGGGGCGCGAGGAGGAGCACTGCTGCTCTTCTCTGGGACAGAGGAAGCGCCGGCTAAGTGTGGAGCAAGTGGAGGCCCTGGAGAAGGACTTCGAAGTGGAGAGCAAGTTGGACCTGGAGAGAAAGCTCCGACTGGCTCAGGAGCTCAGCCTCCGGCCGCAGCAGATCGCCGTCTGGTTCCAGAACCGGCGTGCCAGGCTGAAGGCTAAGCGGCTGGAGCGCAACTATGGCACGCTCAAGGCCCGCCATGACATGCTGAAGCTCGATATTGACGCACTGAGAACCCACAGGGAGGCTCTCGTCTCTCAGGTAACGGCTAATTGCTGTCCAAAGTATTCGAGCACTCGACTCGTTTACTGGTGTTTTGGTTTCAGTTGAGAGAGCTGAAGGCCAAGCTGGGGAAACCTGCAGTGGCCACCGAGCCAAAGTCTGAGTGTGGTGGAACTTTTGGGGGCCAATGCTGCTGCTCAGTGTTCTTCCTTTCTGGTTGGATTTCACAGAGCAAGGCTGGATGAGGAGAACTATTTGGAAGAGATTTTTTTCAGTGAAAGTGAGCTCCGTGGATGCCTTTTCTCTGATAAGCAGGCCTGGGAGTGAGTGAGCTACAATGCGTGCGTGTGTGTGTGTGGCTGTGTATCATAAAGTGAATAAGTTAGTGAATTACAAGTAATACTTAATTTCAGAACATGGATATCAAAACAAAACACGACCATTTATTTCTTCACAACGCAATCACTTGGACAATTCATTGTAAAACACAAAGCAATGGTGGCAGAGTCGAGGGCGAAGGGATCAGACACAGTAAATTAGTCGAGAGACCACAAACAAGAGAACCATATCTCCACAACTATCTCTGCCGCAAGGCAAAGTGAAATCTAACAATTCAAAGAGATTGTAATGCATTCCTTTCTAATGTTGATCACCCTGTTGGGATGCTTCTTTCATCTCGTCTACCCCATCATCCTATCCAAAAAAAAATGAAATAGTTGGTGTGTCAATAAGACGGAATAAACTAGAACAAAAGTTCCCGTCCCGACATAAGCTTATAGCAATTTCATATGAAGCTCCTCTTCATGCTAGCTCAATTCTAATAAAAAACACAAAGTTAGGCATACTTTGATCTCATATAATAATAATACCTGCATGTCTGAAGTCCACAAGGTTAGGTTGTCACGCAGAAGCTGCATAATTAGTGTGCTATCTTTGTCAGATTCCTCTCCGAGTGTATCCAGCTCAGAGATTGCTTCATCAAATGCCTGTTGATATGATTATCAAGAAAGTGGGGGAGTCAAATAGCCAACTGCATAACACATTTCTATAGTTCTTTGAATAACCAAAGAAAATTTGAAAAAGTTGCTTTATACAAAATCACGGGGAAGCTTCAAATGTCAAAGGAAACCTAACGTCAATTAGGTTTGCCACTAGGAGAAGTAAGACAATAACAACCATTGACAAAGACTAATAAAAAGGCGATAAACACGATGAAAAATGACCAGAGATGGCTAACCTAACCAACACCAGATGGAATTGTGAATACAAAATCACTCACAGAATTTGGTTGCGTGCTTAAAAATACAATGAACACAAGGAATTCAATTAGTTGATCATTCTAGCTAGAATACTATCAAGGTCTGCTACAACAAACGAAAGTATTTGTCAACACAAAATAAAACATCAATTTAGAATAATCTCTGGTTCTAATAGCAGAAAAAATTGCCTAGATACTAAAGAGTGAAAAACAGTTTGAAGTAAATATGTATTCCCAGGGAAAGACAAATTTGAATAACATCCATCCTTGTTTTCAAGGAAAAGAGATCACACTAAATTTCCATTGCAAACGGATCAAGCAAACAGGACAGATTTACAATTAGTTACCGAGGAATAAACAAATAATCACGATGGAATTACAATAACAATTCAGGAATAAAAATATGAAACAATTTCTGTTGAATACGAGGTAGCCAGCAACAAGAAGGGAGATGAAGAAAAGTATAGTTTCTATGACTCCGTGGCACTATCAATCAAACAAACCAGAGATAAAACATGTGTAACAGCAGATAAACCTGACACACCGAATTCCTGAAGGAATACTGAAATTTAATATCATATGAAAAAGAGATAAAATGTTAAACTATGCTTGGAAAGATGAAAAGACTTTGTTTAGTAAATCATTTCAGGTTCCCCAATCGATTATACAATCATACAGAGAAAGAACTTTGCCTGAGAAGAAACACGCTTTCTAACAAAACAACTACAACTACTCCAACATGATAGTAGATGGAATATAACTACACAAGGAGAGACAAAGATTCTGTTGGACCAAAGAGATTCATTGTTTACCTGCTTCGCAAGGCCGCAAGCACGATCTGGTGAGTTCAAGATTTCGTAGAAGAACACCGAGAAGTTGAGAGCCAGTCCCAAGCGGATCGGATGTGTGGGCGGCAGCTCAGCTAAAGCAATATCCTGTTCTTCCAAATGAAGAAAACCAAATTAACGACCAAATATACATAAACCCAGAGCCCAATCCGAGATATTTTCTTATTCCCCCATCTTAGATCTGCCATCAAACGAAAACAAAGAAAGATTTTCTGTGCGCGTGTATAGAAACTATCAGATCAATCAACTTGATTTTGTGTATACAAAATCAGAATTCATGATGAACGGATGATGCAATCATCTAGCGTTGATCAGAAGGGAGCTGGAACAAGTAAATACCTGGGCGGACTTGTACGAGGTGAGGGTCGCCTCGGCCGCATCCTTGCGGTCGGCTCCAGATTTGAACTCCGCAAGGTAGCGGTAGTAGTCGCCCTTCATCTTGAGGTAGAACACCTTACAGTCAGCGGAAGCAGCGGAGGCGATGAGACGCTCTTCGAGAAGGCGTAGGATTCCCCTGCAGATGGATTCGAGTTCTGCCTCGATCTTAGCCCTGTAATCGCGAATGGCGGAGACGCGGGCCTCGTTCCCGCGGCTCTCCTCCTTCTGCTCGATGGACGAGACGATCCGCCACGAGGCACGGCGGGCGCCGACCACGTTCTTGTATGCCACAGAGAGAAGGTTGCGCTCCTCCACAGTGAGCTCCTCCCCCTGCTCCGCCGCCGCCCCTGTCACCTTCTCCATGAACTCCACCATCTCCTCATACCGTTCCGCCTGCTCCGCCAGCTTCGCCAAGTACACGCTGTCCTCCCTCGTTCCCGCCATCTCCGCCGTTGTCTCTGCCGCCGCTCCTGCCGCCCTAATTCGCCAACGAGGAGAAGGAGAAAGCAAGCAGAAAGGAGAACAAGACCCCGAACGGAAGAGAGGCGACGGCTTTTAAAACGGGCGACCACAGTACTATTTCATTAATAATCTTGCAATGCCTTATCTCAAACGAATTATTAATTACCAACCGTTAGATTATTATTAGATTCGTAAAATTGCTGGATAAGATCCCAGGAGTTTTGTAACACCGGCAGTGGGCGTAAACGACCGCGTAATAGCGGCAAATGAGAACGGTGGAAAAGGCTGGGGGCGGTAGGTCTGCGGATCGACGCATAGG
Organism: Alpinia galanga; assembly: GCA_037177395.1. Classification (NCBI taxonomy): domain Eukaryota; kingdom Viridiplantae; phylum Streptophyta; class Magnoliopsida; order Zingiberales; family Zingiberaceae; genus Alpinia; species Alpinia galanga. The sequence goes on along the minus strand of JBAMHZ010000008.1, from coordinate 2,767,199 downwards.
ACACCGCATGCTATCATATCATCCGCCGTCCACACTGACACCGATGGCTGGAGGCGATCAGATCGATGTGCCAATATCAAAAGGCAGAGAGACAAGCCGCATGAGGTCTCTCGTTTGAACACGCGTCAAAATAACCGCCGTTGAATCTCTGATGTCGTGATGAGGATGGGTGGTGAGGATGGTGGAGCCCATCATCTTGTTATGACAGGCTTTTAAAGGATTAAATAAATAAAAGATTAAAAATCCAGATGGCTCCGCATCCATAAAAGGCGCACTTTAATTTTAAAAAGTATAAAGAGTATTTTTTTAATAATTCGGATATTCAAATTAAATAATCGGATTAACTTTTTAGAAGGATTATTAATACGACCGTTCTATATATATTTTTTAAAGATGTTATGTGATAAAGAAATTAAATTTTTTTTTTTGCTTATACGAGTTTTTTCAATACTCATATAAAAAATTATATATTTGGGAACTAATAGAAATGTGTTCTTATTTATTAATAAGATTTTAGTTCATATGACCCATCACAAATGCTTGTAAAAAAGCTTTTGTAATTAATCGGGTAGGGAATTTTGATGCGTATAAGTTATTGACCTTTTTCAATAATTTACATTAAAATTTATGTATAATTAGCTATTTAAGAAACTTACTGTTAAGATAGTGCATCTCATTTGGATATTTATTTAGTTTTTTTTTTTATAATTTAGCTATTTACATTTCGATTAATTTTCAAAATATTCGACTCTATTAAATATCAAAGGACATTTTTCAAAATATTTCTCCATCTATTAAAACCTCATAATAGGTACGAGCTATTTGGAGAATAATTAAAGTTTCATATTGAAAAAATATTTAAAAAATCATGAATTTATAAGATGTAATTAAAATTTCAAATTCCAATTTTATTTGTTTATCCAGCCCAACGCGTGAGAAAAAAAAGAAAGTGGAAAATATTAAAATTAGGGGTAAAAATTAAAAGGTCGCATTTTATTTTTATTGCCGTTAGAAAAGTTTCTTATTTTAAACAAATTTAATATTGTTATAGTAATTTTATTTAAAAGTAGCATAATATGCAATAAAATTACTAAAATATATAACAATTATTTCAGTAAAATTATATATGTAACATGTTTGGTAAAAAAAATATTACGTCATGCTCAAAAAAATATTAAAAAAATTGTGATCTATCAATTTTAATTAAGTTGGATAAAATTAATTTAATATAATAATACACTATGCGTAATAATTTTAACTAAATTAAAATTATTTTACTTTGTATTGTAGTAATTTTAGTCAAAATTACTACAATAATATAAATATTTTTAAAAAAATAAAAAAGAGACGGAATGCTATTTTATTGGAATGCTACAACGGCGGCGGCGAGATTCCAGACGAAGTCGATATGGACGCCGACGTCGACATGTCCCGCTCCCAGGAAGGCGCCGCCAAGGTATTCTTCTCCGGCACCACCCCTTCCCTTGAGATTCCATCGAACCCTAACCGCACTCCTAAAATCTTGTCAGTCGCAAGAAATGGAAGAGATGAAGAGGCGGCCGCTCTCCGCGAGATGCATGCCAAAGTCGAGAAGGAGATGGGTGCAGTCCAAGGTCCGATGTCGTACTCCTCTTTGCTGTCTTTCCTTGATTAGGTTGTTTGATGATGTTAATATTTTTTTTAGCACTCTTAGTGCGAAAATCCATGTATAGAACTGAATAGAGGAATAAGGTTGATCCCAAATAATTAGGACAAAATACTGCTTTGCGATGATAATAATGGTGGTGTCCAAATATATAAGTTTTAGTTATCAGATGTTTGATTGATGTATGTCACAATGTTTCCTTGTTAAATTTGTTGAAGCATGATTGCAATATCATGTCAGATCATGTTCTCAATATGAATATTTCCATTATGTTCACGCTAAATACTGGACAGGAAACAAATCATAGTAGCAGCGGTAATTGCCCTGTTAGGAGCCTTCTGAGGTTGGACTCAAGTTCCATGTGTACTAGTGCTCGAACATTGTATATTTGTAGTATAGCATGGCAGTAAGGAAGTATTTATATTGCATTTTGGAGTTTTTTGGTTGCTTAAGTATTTATATTGTCTGCTGCATTGTTTAGAGCCTAATGGAGCTGCAACAAATCAATCAAGAAGAGAAGAGGCTGATTCCCGCTCCATATTTGTTGGCAATGTGAGTTTTTCAGCTGTATTGTTATATGATTGTGTTTGTGCTTTTAGTTCTCTGTTGTCTAATTGTTGCTACTGGTTTACTGTGCGCATCACATGATATTTCCATCCAATTAGATATTGTTGTCTTATATATCTTGGATTGTACAATACCTTGTTTCTTAGTGGACCCTTGAACCTTATTTATCCATAATTCTATAGACTAATCCAATTAGATAAATTCACAATGTTTTTTTTTCTGGTTATTGAATATTTTTCCTATATCTACAAATGTTGTCTTAGGGGCCTCTATTTAGATACACTACTTCAAACTGTAATGATGTTGCTCTAGATGTTAGATTCTGGTATTATTTGGCATATTAATGATTTGATTTACCTACCCTTCTTTTTGGTGCCATATTACTTAAATGTGGTACATGCAAGGAGTGCCTACTATAATGCTCAAGTTCTCAAAACTGTGTTTGTGCTAATTCAAAGTTTGATAATTTGTAGTAACATTGTTATGGTTTGGCTGAATTTAAGCGGTACAACTATTAATATTTGGTATTAGCGTCCTTAGCTCCAATTACAGTTAGCTTGTAGTTGAAAAACTTACCAATGGAAAAAAAGGAATTATTTGAATTTTTTTTTTTTTTTTGATGATGCCCAAGTTGCTGTGGATTCTTGAGTTGCACCTTGTTTGAATTTTCTAATATATAGTTTTATGTTAAGACTATCTTTTTCGTTTGATACTTGTGCTGAATAGGATAGGGTTGTTGCGTTCTATTAGAATATTTTGGTTCCTTATTCATACTTAGCATCAACAGTCACACATGTCACTATTTGTCAATGATTGCTATGTTTTATACACAGAATTCTTCTGGAATCTCTTAACTGTTCAACTGCGATCGATTTAGTAGCAACATCTTGAGCTGGGAAAGCCACTGCTAGGTTGATACTCACGCTGATATTGCTATTGAACTGCAGGTTGATTATGCTTGCACCCCTGAAGAAGTTCAACAGCATTTTCAGTCCTGTGGTACAGTTAACAGAGTCACCATTCTCACTGACAGAAACGGTCAGCCAAAGGGTTTTGCTTATGTCGAATTCTTGGAAGATGAGGCTGTCCAGGGTTGAAGCAGTTCTGTCCTCTGCGATACAAACCCTACATGACATATCCATATAGCAGGCCTAACATGCCACCTTACTCTGCCTCCCCTTATGGCTATGGGTTAGTGCCCTCTCCTTTTCCTACTAACCGTAGATTCATTCAGTTTAGATTCCGAAAGACTATCATGCATGACAATGACATGCTCTTCGATCCGATGCAGGAGATTTCCCTGATACAGAAGGCGGATGCACTATAGGACTTATTTGTAACTACTGAATTGTTCACTTCTCTTGGCATACAGAATGTTCATCCCTTGCCAACCAGGTCACTTATCTGCTTACTATTTTTTTTTTATTTAGATGATGGATTAGATCTACTCTGATAATTTCTCTTACACGTTGATGCTTAACAAAATTGCATAACGATCTACTTTGGCATTTTATCCTCAGTAGTTGATTTACTCGTGTAATGTGATTTAGCTGATGTACGTGATGGTTTAGGAATATTCTTGTAAGTACCGCTTGAAATTTGATAAATCATGGATCAAATTTAACAGATAACTAATATCAATTTTGCCACCAAATTTCCTGATTATATATATATATATATATATATATATAGGAGTTTGATCTCCTACACGACGATTTTGTGTGCGTTTGTGCACGACAATGAAGAATGCACAGTCGTCGTTCACCACTTGCCTGCCGCTCGGCATCACCGTTGATCGCTTGAATTCTGACCGCAATCCGGTCACATACAGTCTCAATCCGGTTGAAATTCGACCGTGATCCGATCAAAATTTGCACGTGATTCAGTTGAACTCCAATTCCGGTCAAATCGCAATCGGATTGCAATTGAAATTCGGCCCAATTTTGGCCGCGACGTTGAAATGCGTCACGACTATGATTCGACTGGAATCCAACCATGATCGGACGACGCAAGTGGCCTTAAGGTTTAGGAGCTGAGCTATAGTGCGGACAGTGGCTCAATAGTGAGTAGTCGGATGAATTCAATGATCGGAGATAACGGCGTGCACAGTTGTACAGGAGATCAAAACTCTCTCTATATATATACTGGATTGATATCCTGAGCGACACTCCCGTGTGCGATAATGCAGAATGCATAGTAATTTCGCCCAATCACGCATCCGAGCCACCGACATCGCCCTTTGCACGGTCGAAATCCAATCGAATTGTGGTCGTCATAGTTGCAATTGGTCGGATTTCTGTCGCAATTCAATTGTGATTCGATCAGAATTCGACTGTGGTACTCCAATTGTGGTTCGATCGTGTGACCCGACCGAACTTCAACTCTGATTAGATCGCAATCGGATTGCGACCGAAATCCAACCACTTATGACTGCTGGCGGCCACAATTCGATTGGATTCTAACTGCGATTGAATGACACTGATGTCGACTAGGGTTCATGCTTTGGCTATAGTGCTCATTCACAATTGACAGACGACGGCGGATAAAGGTCGACATGCATAGTCGAGCACGAATGCGTCGCACATAAGATATCACCTCTCTCTTTGCATATAGCATTTATTCTTAGGGTTTTAGAAAAAAGAAAATGACCTATTTGTTGGTTCATAAGGCAGAGCCAATCAGTTGTAGTATCTCTCTCTCCCGTCCCATCGATCGAGTCTTTCCAATTTTCTCCGAGGGCAGCAAGCCTTTTCGAAGTGTCTGCCCTTCTACCGTATTAGCCCTCAGTTGGGCACAAAGTGCTCTCCATAATTTACCTCTTTTGTGTTGGCTATAAGACCGATTGGCGGGAACCACCATTTATTCATCTTTTGTAAGCTTAATTGTAGAACAAATTGAAAATTTTATATCTCTAGTTTTGTATCAATTGACACGTAATAGTTGAATAAATGATTAAAGATACAACTATGCATCTTACGATTATTCTGTTGCATTTGATTGTTCTTTTCTGAGCAAGCTCAATTGGTTTCTACTGTTCGAATTTCATACTTGGTCATTCTGGAACTCCTGAAAAAAAGAAACTTTTTCTAGTTGATCTTGGATTAGGTAGTTGTTGATATTTATGTGTGTATTAGCGTTACAAATTTAATAAATTGTGATTTATTTTTTTTATTTTTCTTTCACAGTCAACGATAAAATGGAGGGATAGCATCACGGATCAATATGTTGAATATAATGCTAAAAGGACTCATAGTTTTCTTATTGGATAAAATTGGGCTTGTTTCTATTGAATGAAATTGTTGTCTTTTATTCTTTTATGTTTTTATGAATTTTCGATGACGTACCCTCATTTACCTTAAATTATACAGGTCTTAGGTCTTCTGTGTGGGCATTTAGGTCTTCATTATGTTTCTAATGATGTGATTACAAATGGAAGGGTGAGCTATATTGATTCTTAATTTTTCTGCATTAATTCTTCTAAATTTATAGAATGTTATTTTAGCAAAGCATCTAATTTTTAATTTTATTTTGTTGTAGGTCCAGATTTGCAAATCACCAAATTGACGATTCTTTATTTTCTTAGTAAGAACCATCATTTATTCATGTTTTGTAAGCATAATTGCAGAACAAATTGGAAATTTTATATTATTGGTTTTACAACAATTGGCACATAGTAGTTGGATAAATGATTAAAGGTATAGCTACGCATTCCATGATTATTGTGCTGCATTTGACTGCTCTTTTATGCGCAGACTCAATTAGCTTCTGCTGTTCGAATTTTTTACTTGGTTCTCTTGGAACTCCCGAAGAAAAGAAATTTTTTCTAGTTGATCTTGGATTAGGTCGTTTTTGATATTTGTGTGTTTATTAACATGCCAAATTTGATAAATTAAGCGATTTATTGTTATTTTTGTTTTTCTATCACAGTCAGCGACAAAATGGAGGGATAGCGTCATGGGTCAACATAGTTATAATGCTAAAAGGACTCATAGTTTTCTTTTGGATAAAATTGGGCTCACAGGAATATAGTTCTATTGAATGAAATTGTTGTTTTATTCTTTTGTGTTTATCTTAATTTTCGATGGCGTATCCTCATTTACCTTAAAATATACAGGTTTCAAGTCTTCTGTGTGGGCAATTAGGTCTTCAGTATGGTTCTAATGCTGTGATCACAAATGTAAGGGTATTTTTATTGATTTTTAATTTTTTTGTATTAATTCTTCTAAATTTATAAAATGCTATTTTAGTGAATCATCTATTTTTTATTTTTAATCTGTTGTAGGTCCAGATTGGCAAATCACCAGATTGATGATTATTTTTTTTCTTAGTAAGAACCATCTTTTATTCATGTTTTGTAAGCATAATTGCAGAACAAATTGGAAATTTTGTATCCCTAGTGTTGCAACAATTGACACATATTAGTTGGATAAATGATTAAAGGTACAACTACGCATCTCATGATTTGTTGTGCTCCATTTGACTGCACTTTTCTGTGCAGGCTAAATTAGTTTCCACTGATTGAATTTCTTAGTCCTCCTGGAACTCCCGAAGAAATGAAAATTTTTCTAGTTGATTTTGGATTAGGTAATTGCCGATATTTGTGTGTGTATTAGCATGACAAATTTGATAAATTTTGTGATTTATTTTTTTTATTTTTTTTTCACAGTCAGCGACAAAATGGAAGGATAATGTCACTGGTCAATACGTTGAATATAATGTTAAAAGGACTTTGAGTTTTCTTATTTGATAAAATTGGACTCATAGGACTGTAGTTTCTCTTAAATGAAATTGTTGCTTTTTATTCTTTAGTGTTTATCTGAATTTTCAATGGCGTTCCCTCATTTACCTTAAAATATACATGGTCTCAGGTCTTCCGTGGGCATTTAGGTCTTCATTATGGCTCTAATGCAGTGATTACAAATTGAAGAGTGAGCTATATTCATTCTTAATTTTTCTGCATTAATTCTTCTAAATTTATAGATTGCTATTTTAGTGAATCATCTAATTTTTATTTTTAATTTGTTGTTGGTCCAGATTGGCAAATCACCAAATTTATGATTCTTTATTTTTTAAGTAAGAACCACCATTTATTCATGATTTGTAAGCATAATTGCAGAAGAAATTGGAAATTTGATATCCCAGGTTTTGCAACAAGTGACACATAATAATTGGATAAATGATTAAAGGTACAGTTACACATCTAATGATTATTGTGTTCCTTTTGACTGCTCTTTTCTATGCAGGCTCAATTAGTTTCTGCTGTTCGAATTTCATACTTGGTCCTGAAACTCCCGAAGAAAAGAAACTTTTTCTAGTTAATCTTGGGTTAGGTAGTTGCTGATATTTGTGTGTGTATTAGCATGACAAATTTGAAAAATTTTGTGATTTATTTTTTTATTTTTCTTTTACGGTCAATGAAAAAAATGGAGGGATAGCGTCTCGGGTCGAATATAATGCTAAAAGGACTCATAGTTCCTTATTGGATAAAATTAGGCTCACAGGATTCTAGTTTCCATTGAATGAAATTGTTGCTTTTCATTCTTTTATGTTTATCTGAATTTTCGATGGCGTACCCTTATTTGCCTTAAAATATACATGTCTCAGGTCTTCTGTATGGGCAATTAGGTCTTCATTATGGTTCTAATGCTGTGATTACAAATGGAAGGGTGAGCTACATTGATTCTTAATTTTGTTGCATTAATTCTTCTAAAATTATAGAATGCTATTTTAGTGAAGCATATAATTTTTATTTTTATTTTATTGCAGGTCTAGATTGACAACCCAGTGTATATACTCGATAGGAAACTGAGGAAGGGTTGATTTGGACAATTATACGTTGGTCGACGAATTTTTGCTGTCAATGTGGATGACAGAATCACTGGTGAGTTTATATGTTATTGTTATTAGTTTTTTAATGTAATCGTTGTGTATCTTTGCAAGAGATTTCATTGCAAATGCACTTAAAGTTTGTCAATTCAGCTTTCCTATATAACACTGAAATTTAGCATCGAACGGGCAAAGGGTGTAACTATGGGCCTCCTTATGAATGACAAGTCTACAAGTGAGTTAATTTTCAGTATGAGCTTCGTGTGTGAGTCAAATTTGTATATTTCTTTATAATGGAGATCATGCTTGCAGCACACTAGGTGAAATTCATGGTATTCTACGAGTTCTTTAAAAAGGTATTCTAGGCGACTTTTATGTTATGGTAATGGAGTACTAGTTAACTATTATTTGTAGTATGTGATAGAATGATAGAGGCTTATTACCTTTATTTGTACTGAAAAATTTGTATCTAAAAATTTTGAGTATGTTACAGCACTACTTAAGTTATTCAGTCCTTTCTCTTATGTTGGCATTTTTGAGGGAGTTCTTTTTGAGGAAACAAGAGACATTAGTAAGTATCCTGCTATTTGTTTTAGGTTCTTCATGGAGAAGCAGATTATTTCTGAATTTGTACGAATCTTAAGTATTAGTAAGCCAACAAATGTATAATTACAGTTGCTGCAGACGTTGAGTATCATGATCCAGAATTTAACAGACAAAAATTCAATTTGTAAGGCAATTAAATAGACTGGTAGCTAGTTGTAATCTATCTAGTATACTCCTTTTCACTTTATGTCATGATTGCCATTGCAATTGCAGACTACTTATTCAGTAATGGACACATTAATTACCTCATTGCATATTCCTTTGACTTCCAAAATGAAGAGATTTTGCCATATTATATATCCTTCTTAAGGTAAGTGTATTCTTTATGGTTTATTCAATTTCAATTGCATCTTTCCTGATTTGTTTAATTAATCAGTTTTGTGGTTGAAGGGTGATCAATAGAAAGCTGAACAAGAATACAATCTCACTGCTTGTGAAGACTAAGAAGGTATGACCTGGTATCCTCTATATACACACTTGAAATTCTCCTTGTTTCTTTTCAGTCTAGTTGCTTATATGTTGTTTATAAGAAAGCAACATCATGCACCCTTTTTAATTTTTACTATCTATTTTAGTTTTGGATTCTTAACAAAGCTAAGACTAAAGCATGGTAATCTATTTCCACGGCAGGTCAGGCTGCTTAAGTGTATGACTTTCTAGTTGAATTGGTATTACCTTTTCTCAGAGGAAAAAGATCAGGAATTCCCTGTTTGTCCAATTCTTGTTTGTGAAATTCTAGTGTTAAAGCGTGTCCAGGAAATGCTTATTAGAAACTGATAACGTGACAAGTCAACTAACTGTAGGTGCAATTACTAACATAAAATGAATAAACCCAAGTCAAAAAAGTAAATAATATAAGCCAATAAACCACCCCATTTATTAGTCAAAGTTCATCACATGGACTAAATTAGGATGTCATAGCAAGCTGCTTCAATTTGGTGTGATAGACTGCTTAGATAATGCCAACATATAAACCTTTGCTTGATGGAAAGATAAGTAATGATAAATTGGTAGGCATTTAGCCTTTGATTAAGAAAACAATTTATCAGTGTTTTACTTGTACAGATTTTTTGTATCATCAGAATTTTGTTTCTTCTCACTTTAAGTGATCTTCCTTCCTTCTATTTAGGAGGAAGTAGTTTCCTTTCCACTATACTTTCAGGCAATACAGTTTGCTTTCCAAGAAGACAATATGATCCGAGTTGCAGTCCGCGCTCTAACACTCAGTGTCTACAATGGTAAGTTGGTAAGTTTGTTTATCATGTTCTGGTTCTTTCCTTGATTGTTTGTTATTTCTAC
>JBAMHZ010000008.1:2673432-2686694 GCA_037177395.1 Alpinia galanga | reverse complement strand
CATTTTGAAAACCCTTGGTGAAGTCTATCTTTTGATAGCAATCACCATTGAAGAAATTGATACAAAGTAGCATGAAATATTGAAGTTTTTCAATGGTTTCTAACTTTGTATCAAACTTGGAAAATTATAGTTATTTTCATAAAAATTTATTTTTCCATAATTATATCTGGCATAAGTATTATATGTATGAAATTTCACAATTTTTTTTAAAATCACATAATTATTTATGCATTTCCGAATTTAATTTTTGAAAATTGGATTTTTGTTTCAGCAAAAACCATCGACTGGTGTTAGGGCAGTCGACTGTGAATTACTGTGTTGGAGCACAAAATATTTTCCAGTTGACTAGGGTTACTGTACATTCATACAGATGGTTAGATAGTCGATTGGTTTCTAACACAGTTGATTGATAGTATGATAATAGGCTAAAAGGGGTTGTTTCAGCTATGTTTCATCAAACCTAAGTAGTAGGACTTCTCCTAGCCATATAATATGCTTGGGAAAGCATAATAAGAATATAATTTTGTGTTAAAATAGATAGGAGAGTTGAATTAGGGTTAAAAGTCAAAGTTAAGGGATGTAAAAGTTCAAAGTTGAACTTATGTCTTTTGTTTGGAGTTTTTGGATCTTCTATAGGCTGGAGTACTCCTTAAGGACATTGTTGGTTAAGCGGGAGCAAGCTTTAAGGGGAAGATGGTCCTTCTAGATATGATGGAGCATTTACGATCAAAGTAGTCAATATTGACAATAGGGTCAATATGGATTTTAACTTACCTATAGGTTTAGGGGATTTCTGATGACATTATTGGTGCAATGATGGGGGAGTAAGCCTTTAGGGGGAGGTTCATCATAGTATGATGGATCTCATTTATTGTAAAAGGGTAGAATGTTGTGGAGAATTGATGGTTTTGAAAACTCTCAATATGCTTTGGCATGAAGGTTTGGAACAATCTTTTTGATGTGTGCCAAAGGGGAAGAATGAAGAGTTTAAGTTTGGCTAACTCGGGAGAATGAATGATTTAAGTTTAGCTAACTCTCATTATGCTTTGACATATGAAGTGGAAGTTTGGCTTATGGGTTAGTCTAACTTAAATATATTGTCAAACATAAAAAAGGAAGAGATTATTGATGCAATAGGCTCAGGTCATGATTGACCAAACTCTAGTTGGGTTTGAATTGAGTTTTGATGTTTGACAATGAATGGTTGACAATATGGTTTAATCATGTGTGTCATGATGGAGTTGTTGGTGAAGTCCAAGTAGTGAAGATTTGGCATGGAAAGTCTAAGGGTGTTGACTTGGCAAAGAAGAAGTCCAATATGGAGTTGGCAATTGGAGAAAGTCTAAGTATGAATACTTGGCAAGGAAAGTCCAACTTGGTGTTGGCAAGAAAAAAGTCCAAGAAAGAAGTTTTGGCAAAGGAGAAAGTCCAAGTTGAGACTTAGCAAGAGAAAAATCTAAGAACGGTGTCTTGGTAAGGGAAAGTTCAAGAGCATGACTCTTGACACTTAGCACGACTAAACTGATGGAAGCACTTGAAGGCTAGCACATGGAGGTGTGAGACTGATGAAAGTGACTTAAAGGTTAAGGTCAAGGCTAAGGGGAAGTCCTGGAGGCATGACTTCTTGGCACTTAGCATGACTAGGTTGATGGAAGCACTTGAAGGCTAGTGCATTGAAGCATGAGGCTAATAGAAGTGACTTGAAGACTGAGGTCTAAGCTAAGGGGAGTTCCAAGTGTAAAGGGATCACACTTGGAGTGTAAATCTCAGTTTTGAGGCTTACTAATTGAATGGTATGGTTGTCCAGTCGACTAGTGATAGCCAGTTGAGTGGAGTCGACTACTGTTGGTACTCGTGCATTCTATGCTTGAGTAGTCGACTGACATAGCATGTCAGTTGACTAGTGTGGAGCAGTCGACTGATGTGATGACCAATCAACTGATGAATTATGGTTAGATCACATACATTTGGTCAGTCGACTGGTGGGTGAGACCATTCGACTGCTGATGGCCAATAGTCGATTGGTCAACTTATCCGATGTAGATTGAGTCGTTGGATAACTATTGTTCACAATGGTCACGACTCCAGTCAACTAGTGGGTAAGGTCAGTCGACTGATGATAAGAAATCAACCCAAGAGAATCTTACTTAAGGCGCTGAAGGGAAAGGGTTGATAATAATGTCGGTTCTTGGGGGATTTTGAGAGGAAGCATTGGGTCTTCAAAAGCTCTCCACACAACTAAAAGCAAAGTGATCAAAATAATTTTCTTGTAAAGTGTTTTCACTTCTTCATTTTTATTTGCTTATTATAATTGGTTATTTCTCATCGTAAGAGGTTTCTCCGCCTCTGGTCTTATAACGAGAAGGAGAAGTACATAGTGAGTGTAGATCACTAGTGCTCGGCCATAGAGTAGGAAATGTAGATTTCGAACCACGTAAAACTTGTATATTGTTATTTTTATTTCTATTTGTATTCTGCTGCTAACATTTTATAGAAACACAAGCGAACGATGATGAAAAAGGGGAATCACTATTCAACTCCTCTAGTGACACTCAAGGTTCTAATAGAAGTGACTGACTGGCAGTTAAGAATCAAATTGTGAATAGAGCTGAGTTGGACGTCCTATCATTGCACTATAACCGTGAGAGCAAATTTTATCCCTTTAATCGAGGTCAAGTTTGAAGAATTCTATTTTTGATTCATATTTGGGTTTGATGGGTATTGGATCTTGATCCATAGTTGTCATTGCCGGATCGGATTCACTTTTGCTAATTAACATCGGGCCCTCGGCCGGCTCCATATCCACTACCAAACACAACTACCTTTGGCAAAGCCCCAAAACCCTCGCCGCCTTGAGAGTTGAGATGGCTCTCTGTGGTTCGATCTCTAGGTCGATCGCAGCTGCCGTCCGAGCCTCTTCCTTACGCACGCCGGCGACGAGGAGTCTCCGTTCGTGTCTTGGTCTGCCGGTGGCTGCCTCCCGCCTCCCACGCCGTCAGCTCTCCTCTATTCCTGCCCGGTAAAAGTCGGTAACGTGAAATCTATTGCGGTGGTTTTCTGGGTTACTGATTTGTTACTCGGCAGGTTGTCGGGAGAATTGGGGTGCGTCCAGCTTCTTCTTCAATTGCAAGCGCTGGATGCGGCTCCACGCCTCACGTCTCGTCTGTCCTTTAGCATGAGAGCGTGCTGCCAGTTCTCCACGGGTAACTCTCGTGTAAACGCTTGAATTGGAAGATGTCACTCTGTGTTTTTGCTAGTATTTATACAAATAAACCACACCTGGTTTATGGATCATGCAAATCGTGCAAGAAACAGGTTTCCATTTTCTGATCAATTACTTTCTCCAGTCCGTGTGTTTATATGGTATCGATACTTCTTCCATCCGCCTCTTTCCGGACATCTTCCATCCTTCAGAGTCGAACCATGCCTCCGCTTGCAGCGGTTGCAACCTTCATTGTTGCATTTCTACATTTCATCGCCTTGAACTCTTGAAAACAGTGTCATATCATCACCGATATCTCTTATCAACCTTGGATATTGCTGACAAAGGCAAAACATATTTGATTTAGCTTAGATCAAATAATCCCTTGTCCCATCTTCTTATCTGGTGGCCTGAATTACTATCATCTCACTTGTGCGATCAGTCAAATTGCAAATGGCCCAATTGAGATTTGAGCTTTTCTACGACTAAATACTGAAAATCTGTTCACAACACCACTCATCAAATCTGAAATTAATTCAGATCTCTTAGTACCTTTTCAGATTGATCTAAATAATTTGTTAAGTTGCAGATTACTACATTCCTCTAGTATATTTCATATTTGATCTATCTAAACTGTAAAATTAGAATTAGTCCATAAAACGCCACAGCTGTTGATGCTCGCCTTCCTTCATAAAGATAATTCTGCTATTGCTCTTATAACATTTTCAGAAATGGTGAGTGAGATATTTCAACCATTCATGGTAAAATTGGATGGAGCTTATTTTCTCTAATGGTCTCATCTTATGTGTATTTATCTCAAAGGATGCTAAAACATCATATGTGTATTCATCGCCGAAGATGCAGGCCATGGAAATACATTACTGGACTTTTTCAGAATTGATAAATAGGAAATAAATAATGATAAGATCCTCACACAAATAACAAATATAGGTTTTTTTTTTCATTAGTCCACATGCAACTTGGCAATTTCAACGTTGTCAAAGAAGTGTGAGAGTTGCAACTGCTGGTTTTTCTGTAAAAGGTCTGCCTTTACATGCAATTTTTTTCCGTTGCATTTATACACATGCAACCTTCATTGTTGCATGTGATCCCAGTTGAATAACATGATTTTCGTCATCTATTTATTTTTCAAGCATAGTGCAGAAAAACAAGGTGACCATTTCAAACCTGCTTGATATCTAAACATATTAGTTTAAAGATACATCCTGCAACAATTTAAAAATACAGAAAAACAAGTTAAAATTGGAGGGGAAATAAAAGACATACCTTTTTCTGTATAAATGCAACAATGAAGGTTACATGTGGATTAATGAAAAATGAAACAAGTGAAAGTTGAAGAAAATCCAATGAAACAAATAAGACCATTGCTTTGAGAGGAGGTCTGCCAAGTATCAGGGAAGAGAGAAAGGTTGAAAGGGATGTTTCCTCGAAGATGAGAAGCCGGGATTGCTGCCACAAGAAAAGAGGGTTAGCTGCTCTTCTCTCAATTGAGAACGAAAGAGGGTCGGGGCTACTGCTCACCTCGGATGCTGGCAGAAGCAGATGATCATGCTGCAGTGAGTGAATGAATAGGCGAAGCCGGTTGAGCCAAGCGACGGAGATGGCTTCGTGAGGCGACACAACACATGGCACGCGGTGGTGACGGCGGTGATACGCAGATGGATCACAGAGGTGACGGTGGCGATATGCCGATGGTCACAGAGGTGACAGCGGCGATACACGTACAGATCATGAGCGACAAATAAATGCTGAGGCCTGTGACTCGTAGACAAACTGCAACGACGATGACCAGCACTGCATGGAGAGGCGTCAGGCGGCGCTAGGCTACTGGTAGAGGTAGGGAGGAGGAGCTCGAGGGAGTGAACAATGGCTTTGACAAGATCATGCTTCAAGAGAAGGATCTGACCGAGTAAACCAACTTGGTTCGGTCCAATTTGAACCAAAACTGGTGAGGCCTTCCAAGTTAAGTCAATTTGAGCCCGAGCCTAAAGTGATTTTGAGTTGAGTCACATGATCTCACTCTTTAATCAGCTGGCCTAACCTAAATAACTCCAAAATTGAACCAAAAACCACTAAATCAGCTACTAAACTCCTTGGTCCAACAGAATAATCTTAATTTAATCTTTTTAAATCCTGTTAAACTATAAATTATAACTATTTAATTATAGTTAGAGTATCAATAATCATTGACACGCACAAAAAAAAACAAAGAAATTTGATATGTGACAAATCCAGTAGAAAGCTTCTTCCTTCATATTTTCATCACTTTCTCTTATTTCCTCTTCTAATATAAGAAATAGATAATCTAATCTTTTTTTTTATTTCCATCTGCAACAAAGTGTGCCCATAAGTATGATCCAGCACTTTTCTAAGTAAACTGCGCATTAGGAATTAAAGAACAAAAAAAAATTCATATAAAATTGATCCCTACTTTGTAAGAGGAGGAAACTTCCCAGAGTCAATGACTTGGGTCCACATTAATTTTTGTTTTCCAGGTGTACAATATTTTCCCCAACTTTTATAACAATTTTTGTAGTCAAAATCACATGCTCATTTAAAATTTGTGCTTTTACACGCTTCCTGAATACTTAATGTTCCTAGTACCTGCTTTGATGGGAAACAAAGCCTAACCAAGAGTCAAGCAACATTACAAACAATTCCAGTACAGCAAAGACCGGTTAGTATAAAAGGGTAAAAGGAGGCCCAGAAGAGTTGATGTAATAAAAATAATTACATGATTCTAAACATCACTAGCAGCATGATATTTCTCCAAATAGTTGAGATAAATTCAAGTTGATGGTGATGATTAGTGCACAAAGGGTAGGATATGAAAATAATAAAGGTCTAAAGCAAAATTAGTCTAGAAAATATGGCATGCCTTGTTAGTGCCGACTATCCGAATTGACAATACAAGTCTTATTTTGTCTTTAAATCCTTTGCAAACTTACATCACTAATGATATTCAAATCTTCAAATTATATAAAAATATCGCAAAAGATAGTTGGCATAAGGTACAGAGAGTTGCTAAAGTGCACTTAATATCCATCTTCCTAACATAAGATTGATTTTAAACCAATCAAAATCTATATAAATTAATTGAGCTAAATGGTGTACTAGTTCCATGTACCTAACCCAAACAGTTGAAATAAAAAGGTTTCAGTTGTTTCTTCAGATAGAAATTTGGGATCTTTTTGTTCAATTCATAGATAAACTTTCTGTTGTTTCTTCAGTTGTACATAGATAGACTTTCGTCTAGGATTATCATATTCTTTTTGTTCAATTCATTGATTTAAACTGATCATATATGCCTATTCTTAATCTCATCCAAACCTTTTGCTACAGCGCAACCTGTTGTTGATGGAATATTGAGGATCTGAGTTTGGCCAGTTTCATCTTTGGGGCATAATCCATTCCATAGGGAAATATGTTGGGTAGGTTTCTCTAGACATTTTTTCCAACTTTTTTGCCCCTTGATTTAGATTTATTTTCATCTGGCTCCTATGAAATTCTAGTTCTAATTCATTTCCCCCCTTGTTTAAGGTTAGGTGAGCAATAGGGTTCTTGAAAATGAGCCAACCTTCTGTGATTCTTGCCACGGCAAGCTATGATCATACTATCAGATTCTGGGAGGCCAAAAGTGGGCGTTGTTATTGCACCATTCAATACCCGGATTCTGTGAGTGCATCAATTCCTGGATGGATCTATTGCATTTTTTTCCCCAAGGAGATAGTGGTCTGACCTTAATTTTTTCCATGTGCAAAACTTGGCTTCTGTAAATGGCCATGCAATATCAAAATGAATTATCCTCTTCAAATTCTCATGCTCCTGTAGACTTTCCTAAGTATTCCTTTACAGATATTGATATTCTGAATGACGATTAGTAACTTATTATCTGCAGCATGTAAATAGGCTGGAGATTACACCTGATAAAAGATACTTAGCTGCTGCTGGCAATCCCCACATCCGTCTCTTCGATGTTAACTCTAATAGTCCACACCCAGTATGTCTGCAATTTTTTTTCTATGCTTTTATTTATTTGACATAAATCTCTCATGCTATTTGATTTTTTAGGTTAGAAGCTATGAATCACATACTAATAACGTCATGGCAGTGGGTTTCCAATGTGATGGAAATTGGATGTATTCAGGGTCTGAAGATGGGACAGTGAAGATATGGGATTTGAGGTATCTAAAGTCCCCTTTTGTAGATTTTGTTACTTTCCCATTCCTCTAAATGACTCCTGCTGCCTAATTGGCAAATGCAATTTATTCTTAATCAACAAACAGAACTCATCTTTTTATAAGAGGTGACTAGACTAATTCCTGTTGTACTTTTGGGGATCACATAGATAGGCAATACAAGATAGCCTATATGGAAGGTTAAAAATATGGAGGCATAAGCTATGGGAGGTCACTGCCAATGGATTTTTGCAAGCTCTTTGGATGTGTGTTATGTTATTATTGGTGGATATACTTCTTGTAACTATGCTTCATTTCTCTTTTATTTTGCTCTTTTTGTCAATGCTTCAGAACTGCAACTTGTCAACGGGAATATGAAAGCCGTGCAGCTGTAAATACAGTTGTTCTACACCCAAACCAAGTAATTTTTTTTATACTATTCACATATTCATGATGGATACAACAGAAAAGCATATTCTGTGCAATGAAAATTTTTTCTGGCACTTCTGTGAAAAGATTGCTATGCTACTCATTGTTGTACGTTTATTGCAATTTTATTTTTCTTATCCATAACTCATTGCTAATGGTCAGCACAGAAGCCTGGTGAGCAAAGTCAGGTTTAATCAACATTCCTATCATATTTAACATGAAATAGTATGAGGGATCCTGGTGTATGAGGCTTATGAAGGATTTTGTATCAATGGCTAAGAACTTTTTTGCTTGAACTCAAAACTTCGACCCAGGTTGTGGTGATGCAACCTTTACCATTGCATCAAGATTTGCTCTCATGATAACCACAGCTAATCAAATTGATATTGATAAAGAGTTTCTGGTATTTCTTACAAATGCAAGTGCAACAGATATAAATATATAATTACCTTTATATGACAAATATTGAATGGACATTTTCCCTTCAAATTCTTGTAGTTTCTTTTTTTCATAGGATTAGATCATCAAAATTTTCTTTTAGTTGGCGAGGAATCTGTATGTTACATACTTGTCATACTCTAAAATCTTCAGCTCAGAGAATCTTTTAAGAAAATTTCTGGATATCAAATGCTTAAATTTGTTGATGCCTTTCTTTCAATTTAAGTGTCTATTAGTCTGCCATTGTCCTGATCTTTTATCGGTATCAGAGCTATATTTTCCCAACTAGTCTGATTCTTGCTATCTTACAGAAGGAACTAATGTTTGATGGATAAAAATGGAAATATAAATGCAATAGATACCAATATTTAGTTACCTTTGTTGAGAAAGATGGAAAAATATATTACACAATTTTTAAGAGAACTATTATATTATAGTTAGAGGACTCATCATAATTCCCTATCAGTAAAATACCTGTATGGGATTAAATGCACAACATATATAACTAATAAACCTAACAACGAAGACTTTTCTCAAGCTAAAACATAGATATTAACTATGTCCTATTTATTATCAAGAAGCTTGATGATGCGATGCTCTAGATTTATCTTAATGTTTGGACTGAAATTCATGGCAACTTTGAGAGAGATCTTCCAAAGATTAAGTTGGTGAGGTCTCGATCTAAGATTCTTTCTTCCCTCGAATGTAGAGTTCCTTTTGTCTTGCAACAATTTTAAGCCTTTTGATTTTATCATTCCCAAAATGTGTAGGGTTAACTCAGGTATTGCAATATTTTTTACTTTCTTTTTCCCCTCTTCTGCCCACTTCTTTAAGGAACCAAAAGTGGAATCTTACTTTTTATTCTTCCACCAAAATAACTTAAATAGACAAGGGAAATGCCTCTTCCCTTCCATCAATTTGGCCTCTCATCCTCTCAATTAGACATTATTATAAATTGGGAGGCTTTTTTCCTCGTTAAAGTCTGTTAGTTTCTTTTACCTAGATTTTCAAATGTGGATTACTCTTTTAAATAACAAGAAACCACTACATGGAATTGTATATTATTTTTATGAACTACTAAGTTATGTTGTATTGCAGAAAGAACTAATATCTGGTGATCAAAATGGTAACATAAGAGTGTGGGATCTGGCTGCAAATTCGTGCAGCTGTGAGTTAGTAAGTACTTTTGTTTTGCTATGAGACCTGATAAAAAATTAAAAAACCAATGTGCACGAATAAGACTTGCAAGGCTATTATTTGGCAATAAATCAAAAGGTAGATGACCTTAATTAACTCAACCATATTACATTTTTCAGGTTCCAGAGGTTGATACAGCTGTAAGGTCTCTGACCGTGATGTGGGATGGAAGCATGGTTGTTGCTGCAAATAATCATGGAACATGTTATGTCTGGCGCTTACTAAAAGGAACTCAGGTTTCTAGTTTTATTTTTTTAAAAATAGTTGATAGAATTTGTCATTTAATTTATCAAGCTGGGAGTTCTGTTGTAGACGATGACCTACTTTGAACCACTCCATAAATTACAAGCGCATAATGGATACATCTTGAAGTGCCTGCTTTCTCCAGAATTTTGTGATCCCAATCGGTAACTACTAGTTTTTTTCTCTCCTATTAACAACTGAATAAATCCATGGTGGTTGTGTATTACTCTGTTCCGAAAGCTATAATATTATCCTCATCGAGTAGCTGTGTCATTTACAAGCAATTAAGTTAAACACCTTTTCTAAGCGATCCACAATTTTAAATCTGACATGTAATCTGCTGATTTACTTTTAGGTATCTTGCTACTGCTGCATCTGATCACACTGTAAAAATATGGAACGTAGATGGTTTTACCTTGGAGAAGACTTTAACAGGCAAGAAAAACCTTAATCACTAATGCTCGGCAGTATTACTTCGATGTATGTCTCATTGGTACTCTGATAACGTGATCAGGACATCAGCGCTGGGTTTGGGATTGTGTTTTCTCTGTCGATGGTGCTTATCTGATAACAGGTGAAGGATATGATCTACATTTTCTTTTCCCTTTTATAAATGCTAGTTATGCAAATGCAATGCGACAATGTATTATTATCTGCAGCTTCATCTGATTCGACTGCAAGACTTTGGTCGATGTCTACTGGAGAAATCATCAGGGTTTACCAAGGTCATCACAAAGCCACAGTCTGCTGTGCTCTCCATGACGGCGCTGAATCACCTCCGACCTGACTATCGTTTATATTATTTGAAGTGTTGCTCTTCATGAAGGTGCTTCTCGATGCTATTTGTCTTTCTGAATTTGTTCGAGTTCTTTGAGGTGACACTTACGATATTGTGTCCATGTCTATAATTTTGCAAGTAGCATTATATCAAATGTGTCTATTACTCATTAGAATTGCTCCAGTTCTCATGAAAACCATGTTGTTTTCCTTTGTCTGCATCCCATTGTAACCAAGTTACATTTACAGGACAAACAGAACTCAAATCATAAACTCTAACAAAAAAAAAAAAAAAGAAAAAGAAAAAAAGAGAGGATAATATCCAACATTGAAATCAGATTCATGATAAAAGAGGAATATAACATGAGTAGGAAAATGCACACAAGTTATTTATGAGAATAGAATCCCTATTGGCCAAACTTCTTTGGTTCAAGTATCTATTAGTTCATTAACTATCTCCAATTGCTACCTTTTCGCCTCTTTTCCCAGTGAAAAGTTCATCTCGACATGTGTGAGAGGATAGCCCTGGCCCCTTCGCGTTGAGAAGGTGACGTCGGTTTCATGCGAGAAACAGAGCTAAGATTAAACCGATACGATCGTGAAATGCTTAGTCCTTTTCTATCGCTTGCCTTCTTACATGAATTTCAAACCTCGTCGATTATATAAAAAGTAAACAAGAATTTAGAAGGAAAATCCTGTTGCCTCTTTAAAGTCCCAAGCGTTTCCTCAACTTGACCTCCATGAATCCTTTCTCTTAAAGTCTTCTTCCCCTTCTCTATTTAAGAGCAAACACCCTCCACTACCTCCCATCGACGACAATGACGGCTGAGAACAGCGATGAGAAGGTGGCGCTGCGACAGAGGCATGCACATCTTCCAGATGGAGGAGGAGAAGAGGAGGATGGAGGGTCTCCAAGGCGGCCTCCTGGAGTGCAGTCGTTTGCTCGCAAATGGTGGCTAGATTTTGTGTTCTTGTTTCCATGCATGGCGAATTCATTATTTTCTTTCTTCGCCGCCGCCGAAGAAAGCAAGGTGGTATTGGATGGAGAACCTGCATCGCAATTTCCTGGAGGCCGTTGAACAGGAACGTCAGACAAGAATCTTTCTTTATTCGGTAAAATTTACTCGGTGCTGATTCCGGTTCCTTGCAGTTGCAGTGGCGACCCCGAAGCAGATCAAAGAACAGAAGATGGACGTAGAGGACCTCGCGAATGATCAAGTGAGAAGCCATTTGCAGGTGAGTTCCGGGCCACCCTTCTGCTCCATGATTCTTAACGGGGAGCTGCGTTCTTTGTTCTTCGGCTCAGAAACATCGATTGAGTGTGCGGAATACGGCGGGGCAGAGCAATCATCAACCAGGTGCCAATCGAGATAATCACCAGGAAGAAGAATGAAGAAGAAGAACTGGATCATGCAAGGATAAAGTTTGGTTTGTGCAAATAATGCTAGACCAACAACCACAACAACAATCAAATTTGCAAATAATGCTAGACCAACGTAAAATAATCATTTAGAAATTGATAGCTGAATGGAACCTTTTGTTCATGATCGTTGCAGTTTCAGTTGTGTTATAAGAACAATTTCCCTCTTTGGAATTCCCTTTTTTTACTCATGATCGATCATTCGAAAACTTTCTGACTCTTTTAGATAAGTTGATGATTAAAAATTGGACCCGTTTTGTTTTCTTGGTTTTATCAGATCAGTCAATTTTCATTAGAATTGTCTGCTATATAAGGTTATATACAAATAATGGCTCTATTTTGATTAATCGAGATACATATTTGGATATTGTTGAAGAAGACTATATAAGATACGACACACAAGTTGTCTTAGTTGATCAACAAATTTTACAGTCATGTTTTTTTTTTTTTTTAATTTATCAAACACAGTCGAATTACTTTCTAAAAAAAATCGTTAACGTATAAACAAATCATCTGTTGACTCTTCTTTTGTTAGTAAGCAAAAGAGACGTTGAAGATTAAAATTTATGGACTTGTATAGTAGGAGATTTGTCGATCGGTGTGCACCCCGTGCACAATGTTATTATCATTTATTCATCTATTACGATTATACACTAATAAAGAATGCACAATATTTTACCTGTGACACATTCTTATTAGTGCAATCGGTCTAAGTCACGACTGACCAAACTCGATTCGACTCGAGTTGAGTTTTGATATTTGACAATGGTTGATGTTTGACAATACAGTTTGACCATATGTATCAAAAGGAGAAAGTCCAATATGAAGTTGTCAATTGGAGAAGTCCAAGTATAGATACTTGACAAAAAAAGTTTAATATGATGTTGGTAAGGAAAAAGTTCAATATGGTGTTGATAAAGGATAAAGTCCAAGAGTGAAGTTTTGGCAAGAGAAAATCTAAGAGTGTGACTCTTGACGCTTAGCAAGATTAGGCCAATAGAAGCACTTAAAGGCTAGCGCAAAGAGGCGTGAGACTGATGGAAATGATTTGAAAGTTGAGGTCGAGGCTAAGGGGAAGTCCCAGAGGCATGACCTCTTGGCAAAGGATACCCGGTAGCATGACTAGGTTAATGGAACCATTTGAAGACTAGCACGAAGGGTGATGAGCTTGAGCTCAGAGGCATCTGTGAGGGGTGAGGTTGATGGAAGTGGATTGAAGAATGAGATCTAAGCTAAGGGGAGTTATAAGTGTGAGAGTGTAAATCTCAATTTTGAGGTTTACCAGTCGACTGGAGGGGTTTACCAGTTGACTGGTGATAACTAATTAAGTTGAACTTGATTGCTGAAGGTGTTTGGG
>JBAMHZ010000008.1:2554820-2565347 GCA_037177395.1 Alpinia galanga | reverse complement strand
CCTCCTCCGGTCTTGACCCCTGCCATCTTGGAGCAACTCACACTGCTCTAACCAACCACCCATCCCGTGGGGGACAATAGAATTTTAACACGATCCTAGTACTGTAGGAGTTGAATTGCAATATTCACCTCGATATTAATCTTAAAAAAAAATATATATATATATATATATAACTCGAACACTGTAAAAAGAGGGATAAAAAGAGGGATAAGGACGAGAGAAAGCTGGTTTCTCAAAACAGACTAACAGAGGAGTAATTATATTATCTTTATGGATGCAAAATAAAACTCTTGCATTTATTAGCAAGCGAACATTTCTCGTCAGATAAAAACATTTGTGCTTGCCGCATTTATCGAAAGTGAAATTTGGCCCCTTTTCCTATTCCCCCTTTTCACCTCGCGCGCCGGTGAACCCTAGACTCGCTCCGCTTTTCTGCATCTTCTCAGCTCTCAGGTAAATCTCGGCGTCTTCTTCCCCCCGCTTTGCGACTGAGGAAGCTATTTTTCTTTCTCTCTCTCTTTTATTATTATTATTATTATTTGTCTTTGTAGCCGCAGTGCAAGTTTTTTTTTTTTTTTCCTCGGTGCGAGATTTTGATATTGTTTTTAGCATATGCGTTGCAAAGATCTCATTTTGAAACCGTGCAAGTTCAAGCCTCGAGGCGAATGCGGGCTGCCGGGATTTATTTAGTTTGGGATTTCATTCTGCTTTTGGACTATTTGTTGCTTGGGCGAACGGCCTTTGCTCCGAGGGTTTCTTATGCTGTTTTCTGGATTTTTTTTTTGTTTTTAAAAAATTATTTTGAACTTTTATCTGCATCTCTCATGCACTTGTTTTTTTTTTTTAATGAAAGGGGCTTGATGGCATTGAATATTGGTGAGATGGAGCAATGTGTTTGAGTGTTGGGCAGCATAAAAGTTGCGATCTTGACGCTGATTGCTTGTTTAAAACATTGGCTTCCATGGATGACGATGGTGGATTGGGTATCCGGAATTGGGGCTACTATGACCCACCATCAAAGGAAAACCTTGGATTGCGGCTCATGCCTTCTTTGGTGGAGCGGGATGTGAAGCCAGTTGTATCGAGCGGTGGATTTATTCACAGGCTTTGCACTCTTCCTGAGCCATCACTTCCAATGGACTTTGTAAGGGATGGATGGTTTCATCATAGTAATGACAATGTAAAGAATGATTATGTGAGGGAAGGATGGATACACTATAGTAATGACAATAGCAAGAGCTTCCCCATTTTGACAACAAACCATCAGCAGCATACCAGTTATAATGTTCTCCCTGATGCCACCATAATGAATAATGTCCAGATGTTTCAGCACTTGGAGCCACAGCCCAAGGAGGAAAAGCCTTTGATGAAAGAGGAGCCAGTTGACGGAAATGAGCCTCCTTTGAAGAAGAGGTCTAGGGGTCGTCCACAGAAATCACCAAAGCCAAAGAAGCCTAAGAAAGCCGCAGCACCAAGAGATGGGGTTGCTAATGGCTCCATTTCGCATGGGAAGACTGGGAAGAAGAGCACTAGCATGGTCATTAATGGGATTGATTTTGATATCTCTAGAATTCCAACTCCAGTGTGCTCTTGTACTGGAAAGCAACAACCATGCTACAAGTGGGGTATTGGAGGATGGCAATCGGCATGCTGCACTACCAGTATCTCCATGTATCCCCTTCCAATGAGCACTAAGAGGAGAGGGGCGCGCATTGCTGGTAGAAAAATGAGCCAGGGTGCATTTAAGAAGGTGCTGGAGAAGCTAGCTGGAGAAGGGTATAATCTTTCTAACCCAATTGACTTGAAGACCTTCTGGGCCAAGCATGGTACTAACAAGTTTGTTACTATCAGGTAAAAGTTTTGTTGTCTAGGCTTATGAATCTTCGCCTTTGCAATGGATCATTGCTTCTCTGATGTAGATTAATTTGTGTCCTGTGGGGATCATTGATATAACTTGAGTGTGTTTTTTTGTATCATTACTCTTAACATGGCTTATGGGGCGTAGACACTCAGGTTATATCATCATCAAAGCTTGTACCTTTTTGTGGAGACAATGCACCCTAAGATGGTCCTTTCACCTACTACATATAATTTTTTCTGTTCACTTTCTTCTTCTGGAGATTAAGCTATTATGGGAATGTATTGACAAGTGCCACTTATTTTTCTACAGTTTTTTGTGATGTTCCTTGTCATGTATTGGTGTAGTTCAAATGATCTATATCTAAAAATTTTCATTATTAGATCGTGTCTGGTTCCTTGTGGGAATTGACATGGTATAGAAATTTCATCTGTTTGCAAACTTGATCCTAATTTGTTGGGTCATAACTTAAAACTGAAGTAGTGTAGTTCCTTCAACATATGAAATATTTTAATTTATAGTTATTCAATTGTGTTCTAAACTATGGTAATTACATGATATTGTCATTTCCATTTATGCCATTTATAATCTGATATTTTATATCTTCAATTTAGTGTGTATGTATGCACTTTATCCTTTTTTGCAATGATTAATGGCTCTTAGTTTGTGTTTACTAAAATATATATTTAGCAAGTACCAATGTTTTAGAAAGCATATACAGTTAACATGCGGCTAGGTTATCATTTCGTACATTTACAATTTGCAGGTGAATATGCGGGTACACATGTGATATCTGCTTAAAAATATTTAATTGTTTTGTCTTAACAAAGCCTTGAATCTAATTGGTTGTAAAAGAACTTAATTAATTAATCCGTTGAAAGGTGATTTACATCTACCGCCTGACATGAATTTTAAAAATACTTAGACCAAAGTCATAATCACTTGCCGCTAAATAGAACATGCAGTGCCCATACAATAAAGCTTAAAGAATTGATATTTGAAATGCTAATTTTCTTAATTTAATTGCCAAATGTATTACCATTATAATCTTTGTTGAAGCAGTTGTCTGTTCTCCTTTTATTTAAATCAGGTTGTTGGTTATTGGTTTCTATTAATGTTCATGTATAGATGAGTCTAGAGCTCCGTAGTTGTGGGAACTCATTAATTTATGTAGCTTTTACAACACGGTTCCACCATAAGCATTATCTTTTGTTGGCTTCTTTTCCTGATAATCCATTAACCAACCCTTTGCATTTGTGTTGTGTTATATTAGCCTTAGCTTTTTGTTGGCTTCTTTTCCTAATAATCTGTTAACCAACCCTTTGCATTTGTGTTGTGTTATCTTAGCCTTAGCATTTTGTATGGCTAGAAAACATCAGTAATATTAATTTGCATCACATGTTTCTTCAAAATTAAATTAACCAGATATTAGCAGCTTTGATCATTTTAGGGATAATGAGAGCCTATGTTGTTTGTGCTGATGAGTATCCTACTGTGCAAACACTCTACCCTTATTGACTTGCTCAACACCTGTCATGATGCATTCAAATTATGTTTGTCTTTTTATAGTTTCTTCAAAATTCTAATTTAATTAATTATCTAATCATTGTAATATTATTTTTAAAAGTAAACAAGTAGAGAAAACTAAAGATTGAAACACAGAGAAGTAAAAAAGGAGTTTTTTTGAAAATTTAACTATTTCATTGATATATGCTTATTAAAAATGAAAACAGAATTTAATGAGTAAAACATTCAAATTTTAATGTAATTTAATTAAAATGATTATATTTTTTTATTTTATGTAGAAGTAAATAAAACTAAGTGAAAGATCATTAGAGGTGTAAAAAACATCTAAAATCATCTCAGCTTGGTATGACACATGCAGAAGTGTTCTAAGTGCTGACACGACTTGGTGCAAAAATTGTACTGTTCTTGCCAGGCCTAGACTTCCAGCTCAGAAGGATATTTTGAGCCTTGATGTATTGTATTCGCTGATCCAGGTAATCTATTGTAAGTTTCTGGTTATGAGGAACCTCTCCATAAGACTGGATTCCCCTTGGAGATGCCCTTAGCCCCCTTCTTGAGATCCTAAATAAAATTCACGAGACCATTTTTTTCTTGCATATACCATGTGTCTAAATATTTTTATTATACAATTTGATGGTTGTTTATCTCAAGTGTATGAACTTGCTATATATTCTATCTGCTTGGATTCTAAAATACTACTCAAAACAGTTTTGAAATAGCTGAACTTTTTCCAAGCTTTGATGATTAGCACAATATAATTATATCACCCTTGTGATGCTATGATATCATCTATATTGAATTCCTTCACTCTAGTGCTTCATGCTTCCCCTGCATATGTAACTATAGTCTAACCAACCCCATTCAGTGCGGTTGCGTCTTGCCACTGGATTAGTTTATTGATATGGAGATGTGGTGGTGGTTGTAAACATATTAATTGTCTAAAATAAAGGAATTTTTTAGTTTTTTTTCTTTCTCTAACCACGTTTGGCATGAAACATGTGAAATTGGCAAACATCATTGTGTATTTTTCCTTCTTATGCTCATGAGCATACCTCTCTTTGCTCTAATTCACTGATATTTGGGATTGGAGTCTTGTCTCTAGCAATGGTGGTTTTAATTTTCATTTCTTTAAAAGTTATTCTCATTGATACTATACTCATATGGCATAAATATACTTACATTAAGACTTGTTTGCAACTTTGAACATTCATTTTTTCTTTTTTTAATTTTGAAATAAAGCATAATTTTCTATTCCTATAAAAAATTTATTTGCTGGTAATGTTCTTGAGTGCTGCACTCTGCTTGAACTCATTTTGTGCTAACAAGGAATTCTCCTCAGAATCAGCACTTCAGCAAATTGGTATCCCAATTACATTAATTGAACTTTTACTTGATATCATGCATACTTTGATGCTCTATATTAGCATTGCCAAAAAAAAAAGGCTTTGATATTTGGACCCTTCATCTAACACTTTCTTCTATACTTCTTCAGATTGACACTGTTGAAATCTATTTCTCCAATTGATCATGTATACTTTCTAGAAGTAACTTTGTCAAACACTTAGATCCTTAGCTATATGAGAAACTTGTACTCAAGCTTAAGCAACATGGAGATACAATATTGTGGAGATGTGGTTCTAAAATCATGTTATGTTTTTAGTACAATTCCCTGAATGGTTTCATGTCTTTATCATAAGCAAATTGCTTTTTTTCTCCGTCAAGCATTTTTACTTGTTTGGGCTTCCTTAATGCTCCTGAGTCTAGACAGCAAACTTTGGTTTAGATCCACTAACTGCATCTTTGTTAGCTACTTAGATGCCCCAAAAGGCTTGGTGTTATGATTCATTGTCAATTCGCTTTTATGCCACCAAAGCCATATTTTTTGATGCTACACTTTATTTCTTGAATTTTTAGCCATCTCTGCTTGACTCTATATATCTTCCACCTTCAGCCTGTTAGATCCATTGACTATGTGACAGGTATACTATTAGCACATAACAATACCTTCATCAGATTCTCAATCTCCATCAGTGACTTCTTCCGAACTCCAGACCCTCTGAGAAATACCAGCTGCACTTGCAGTGATTGGTGTTTGAGTTTTCCTTAATAACAAACATAGTCCTTAAGTCTTCATAGAAAGTTATTTGTAATAGAATTTGATAAAACAAAGAACGGTTATATGTTTCAAGTTTTTCTGCTTGACTTGATTAATATTAGGAGTGAATTAGTTCTGGCATTCATTTAAGAAGCCTAGTGTTGTTTTATTGGATGTCTCTGTACAGGCATATACCAAGGTGAAATGAATGTTTGACTTTGATCAGGGGTGGTAGAACAGATTGAGTTTTTTTCAATATTTTTTTTCCTTTGGCAATGGTCACCTTATTCTGGAATATGTTAACTTGTTTTTCTAATGTAGCTGAAAATCTATTGAACTGGCAGGGAGTTTTTTTTTTTTTTGTCTACTCATAAACCCATCCTTTTGAAATCCCTTTTGTCTTCCAGATACGCTAACATCTTTAATGACTATCTTTTTCTATTGGATCCTTGCAAAAAGTATGCTTTTTGTGGTTTGGATCTAGAACTTCTAATCCGCTTCCTCATTATTTAGATCTATAGTGGTGGACATTCTTTCTTTGTCTGAATAGCTTTTATCGCAACAATTCTGGTAGCTGCTGTGCAATGTAATGCTATCGAGTTGATGGAGGTTTGCTATGAATCTAAGGCTTGCTAAAAATGTTCTATAGACAATGGGGCATCTCCATTTGTCCTTTATTATATAACATGCATATATATATATTTTTGTCAGATTTATCTAAAGGTGAATATCTTCATTTTTTTTCTTTCAGAATTCTGATTTCCATGTTCATTTTGGACAAAGTGCCAACTCGTTTATGCATCAAATTAGCAATGGATGTGCTTGAAACAATTTGTTTTACTTTAGAATATGAAAATTTTAATACAGTATACATCTGTTTATTATTTTGAACTGTGTTTTTCGATATGGCATAGTCCGCAGTATTCCCCGTGCCAGACTATCTTCTGTCTGCAGTTGTTTATACCCATCCATTAGACACTTGCACGTACTGTTTCTATCAGATTAGGGTTGTTCTGCAACCAGACAAAGCCATAGTAATACTGGCACATTCACGTTAACAATGACAAAGAACAGCAGGGATACCCATTAGGTACAAACATTTTTCATTTCTCATTAGATTGATAACCTGGTTTTCTAGATTTTAGTGATTTGGAGCAGTTCCTTGAACAGAAAAAGAATAGCTTGCTGTTGTTTTGTTCCAGGATATGCATCTGCTCACTGCTTTGAACAAATGCCCAATTGTTGGCTTTCTTGTTCTTGTCTCGCTACTTATTATTTTGTTTCTTTTAATGCTCCTTTAGTGGTGAATGATTTCAGGTAATTGATGAAAACAATCAGGATCTTTCCACTCACAGTGAAATCAAATTTGATCTATTACATGTTCCTTTTCTCTCTTCATGCTTCTCTTGTAAATTCTGTTATGGTCCATTTGATTCATAGGATCTCAATTCATTGTAAATTCTGCTGGAATAAATAGTTCTTTTGATTCTAAGAGATAAGATTAGATTAGCTGGAAGACCTGAGTTGACCTATTTGAGTAGAGATTGGTGGAGCTAAGTGTATTGAATTTACAAGGTAGATTGGGCATGCTAAACATAGTATGTGAACCAAGTCAAATAGGTTAATTTGACTGGAAGATTTAGACAGGTCAAGCATGTTAAATGTAAAACAAATTTTCTACTAGCTATACTATTCTATTATTACAACTAAAATGAAAAAGAAACAATGAAACTATATCATTTCGGTTTGACCCTTTTCGTTCTATTGGATTTTCAATCTTTTACACATTCCATTGCACTTGCTTTCTTTATATATTATCATTAAGGGTTGACAGCATATACCAATTCTTAGAAGTATAGATTGTCCCTCGGAGCACTATGCAGCAGCAAATTGATTGGGATATCTCATAGGTAGATACAGTTCGATCCTTTGCTAGGACATGTTTGACATTAAATATAGGAAGACCTGTGCTGAGCGGCTCTAAGTGGCTGAGTTTGGAAGTTTGCCTTCGCAGTTAGAATACAATTTCGACGTTGGACAATCTTATAGGGACGATGTAACTGCGGAGGTCAAGCTTCGTTATTGGGCTATGAGTGCTTTCGGGATTTACCTTCGGTGGCCAGTGGAAATTTTGCAAAAGATTTGTGGAGCTAGATTAGTCGTCCTAACTAATTGGGTGAAGGCTCAAAAAATCTGATCCTAATAAAAAAAAGTATAAATTGAAAAAAAAAAAATTAGAAGATTATAGTCAAATTGATAATTCATCTGACTACAACTATGAATTCTTGAAAATATAGGAATTAGTAGATAGTCCTTGATGCTCCTACTAGTTTCATATTACTAGTCCTGCCAGGCTGCCACATATGTTTGGGATTTAGAACAGTCATTACATAGACGTCATAGAAAGAAATTTGCATATTTTTTTTTCTCCCTTTTAAAAATAAAAAAATAATATGTTTTTGAGCACTAACCAGACAGGGACAAAGATAGGTGCCTAGTCATATCATACACTCGGTAATATTCGCTCAAATATGTTCTTAATTGTTAAATCAGTGACGTTCATTGTGGCTCAAATATTCAGTGGCCTTTTGGAGCTGGCAAAATTAGCTTGTAAAAAAGATGCATGTTGTTGGGTTGTTTCTGGGGCTGAATTATTAATTTGGTCGACAATCTTTAGTTCAAATAGTATTTGTTTAGCCTTCAGTTGGAGAAGTTAGATTAAGAATTTTTTTAGATTGATTTGTTATATTACTAACCCTTGGACTTTTGTACATGGTGAGCATTTGCCAAATCTCGTTGGACTAGTCATTGCCATCCACTTAAGATGAACTAATGGTGCTTCAATCTGACCATGCACCAGCCTGTTCTCCAGCTTAAATCTTGTTCTTGCAGTATCTTGATCACAACATGAAGTTGGAGACAGCTACTGAACAGGTGGAGAACCTTCAATTCGTTTGGGAGGGAGGTTGTTGATGGCAATCTTCTTCTACAGGTCAATTCATGGCCACTGCATGGCTCTCAGTGAGAAAGGACATCAAATAGGGACAAGAATGAGTCAAACTGAGAATGATGTGAGGCTCCAAAGGATTTGCAAGACAGTTTGTGAATAGGAAAATTGAGACCTTGAAGAGAAATTTATCCATCTCTGTAAGTTCTCCAATTGGCTTTGTTTGAAGAAGAACTATGCTTTGATGTCATATCTCACTCCCAACAAGACCCGCCCATGGATTGGGTTTGGCTTAGACTTGGCTTGGGCTTGTAATCGAGTCAATGGGCTGATTACTAGTTGACTTGGATTAATGGATGGAAATTAAAATTTGGTTTCGATTTTGGTGGCCCTAAATCATTGAACCGTCGGTCCAATAATTTTAATTTCATTTTTTAAAATAGCTATTGGAAACTGGCGATTCTAATGGGATTTTTTTTTAAATTTTTTTCAATGATTGAGATTATTTGATCATTTTTTATCAATAGTTGCGATTTAGTAATTCATTATGCTTCAAACTTTATATATTGAATGTTTATTTTATTATTTTCATCTCATTTTCTCTAATCTTCTTTCTCAATTTTATAATTTCAATTACTTTCAATATTGATTTTTCGATTTCAATCGGCTTGAATTCTTTGATTTCAATAGAAGGTGATTCATCTCATTTTCGAAAGGGCAATAAAGTCTTTATTCTGCATGTTGATCTCGAGTTTGAGGATGTTCAATTTTACCGCTGATGAATTAGAGTAACTTTTGACATTGACATATAGAAAAATATTGAAACTTTCAAGGTGAGAAATTCTTTACTTTTAAAATTGTCAATTTTTATTAAACATTTTAAGAAAATCATTCTTTATACAAGCAAAATATAAATATCGTAATGTCTCGTTAAAGTGATACGTCAAAATAAAATACCCAATGAAATTTGAGATCGATCGTTCTTAAACGTAACATTTTAGATTTTTTTTATCCATCAAAGATATTGATGCAAGTTTATTTGAATATTTTGATATTAAATTAAGAGAAACATTAACTAGATTTATTTTTATAGAATATTTTTCATTTAGTTTTGAATTTAAATGTGCTTTTAAAGATTTTTATCAAGAATCTCTTAATCCATCTGTTAAATGTGTTTCTAGAATTATACTTATTTATACAACTAAAAAATTAGTAAGATAAGGAAATAAATTTAGTTGAAGAATTTAGTAAATTAAATAGTAAAGTATTTTTATGTTTAGATATTTAAAGCGATCATTAGTAAACTCATTTCTATATGAGTGTGACTTACTATTGGATTGATAACTCCTGGACAATCTAAAAAAGTCTATTAGCATATTGAGTTTTTGACAAATTACACTTTGCTCCTGATATTTTTTAATTATTATATTTAAGTTTAGAAGAATATGGATTAACTAATAAAATATTTTTAATTTTATTTGATAATACTAGTTTTAATATCACAAATATAGATGAATTTAAATTAAATTATTAATCTATGATAGTGTAACTTTTTATATTCAGTGTATATTATATTTTAAATTTATGTATTAAAAATGGATTAAAAATTTTAGAAAATCAAATAAAATCAATTAAAATTATTATTTTTATTTATAGTCATTTTCTAATATAATAAAATAATAAGATAAATTTTATAAAAATTAATGAAATAAGATTTAATGTGATATACTGATATATTGGAATTTAATATATCAAGTACTATAAAATTCATTTCAATATAGAGAATTATTATGCTCATTTTTTGCTCAAATAGTTAATAATCCTAATATGTATTTATTTTCGTATCAAAAGAACATATATAGGAGGAATGATCTCTTAAACAATTCATCCGTGAGCACCCATGAGCACCGTCATTATCCACTGTCGGATTGGGTGAGCACTATAGCTTAATCCTTGAATCCTAAGGGATTGAACGGTGGATAATGGAGGTGCTCACAGATGTTCATAGATAAGATGTGTGAGATAACATTTCTATATATATATATAGCAGCATTTGAAAATTTTTAAAAGTAGTTAATGATGCAATCAATTAATGTTTGG
>JBAMHZ010000008.1:2468340-2479406 GCA_037177395.1 Alpinia galanga | reverse complement strand
CAATGATAAAGTTACTGTCGTGTGATTTAGAGTTCACTGGTTCGAGTCACGGAAATGACTTCTTGTAAAGCAGGATAAAACTGTGTACCATATAATCTTTCCTGGAACCCTACATTGGTGAGAGCTTCATGCACTGGACTGCCATTTTAAGAAAATCCAAACAGTGGCTGATAAATTTTTAACTAATTCTATTGCAGATTTAGACATTTTATGTTTTTTCTATCTGTGTATTGCTGCAAAGTTTTCCGAACCATTCTTAACAATTATATTAAGTAGCAATTGTTGAGAGGACATTAAAGTAGATAATAGAATCTATCTTTGTTTTAAGTTTTCAATGGATGAGATGGATTGTTGAAACAAAGGAGATTGCATAATTCAGTTAAAACTCAGCTTAATCCATAAACTATTTTTGAGATAATTTGCTAGAGTGATCTAGGAGATTATTAAAATTTTTGCTGATGATCCTTTTGCAGATTTGTATCATCTAATCAGACAAACCTATATTTTCTTCTACTTTAACTACTACAATCCAATGTTTTCTTTCCTGCGATTAGTGAAATCAAACACTTAATATCCATCTTACTAAATCATGCCATTACATTATCACCTTCATAGTTCTGAAAAATGAAACCACACATTATTAACCACAATAGGGTCTTCATTGATAGTTCAAATTGAGTTATATAATCTTCTAGATCAGTTTGATTTACTTTCTTGATTTTATAGTATAGTTGTTCTTTCATTGTATCAGCATCTGCTTACCAGTCCTTTGTAAATAAGGTAAATTTTAGTGATTATTAATTATTTTACTCATTTGAGATATTTGCTTCTCTGTTCGATTTCTCATTCATTTCTCAAGCAGTTAACTGTGTATGCTCTAATCTGCAGGTTTTCATCGTCGACCTGCTGAGGTCCTTGGGCAGGTTTATGTTGCTTCTCGCCTGCGTCCAGCTGAAGCTTTATGGGCCTTAGCCTATGGTGGTCCAATGGCTTTGCTTCCAATGACAGTAAGCAATGTGGAGAAAGAAAGCCAGGAACCTATTCTTGGTGATTTTGCTTTGTCACTTGCAACTACTTCCCTCTCTGCCCATATTTTCAGAATTATCTCAATTGCCATCCAACATCCTGGAAATAATGAAGAGTTATGTCGCACCCGAGCACCTGAACTCTTGTCAAGAATCTTGCATCATCTTTTACAGTCTCTTTCTAAAATGGCACTTGGGAAGCAATATGTATCTAGTGCTGAGGAACTTGTTGCTGCTATTGTGTCACTATGTCACTGTCAAAGATATGACCAAAAACTTAAAGTTCAACTTTTTAGGACTTTGCTACTGGATTTGAAGCTGTGGAGCCGGTGCAATTATGGTTTGCAAAAAAAGCTTCTTTCTTCGCTTTCAGATATGGTATTCACAGAAGCATCTGTCATGAGGGAAGCAAATGCTCTGCAAATGCTTCTTGATGGCTGTCGAAGATGCTATTGGGGTATTAGAGAGAAAGATTCAGTTGATACTTTTTCTCCTAATGGTACATCAAGACCTATTGGTGAAGTGAATGCTCTCATTGATGAACTGTTAGTGGTTATTGAACTTTTAGTAGGTGCTGCATCACCTTCATTGGCGGGTGATGATGTTCGGTGTTTGATTGGTTTTATAATTGACTGTCCACAACCCAATCAGGTATGTTCATGAACCTGCTCGGCGGTGCCTTCATTTTAGGTTCACTGTGCTTTAATAATTGTCCTTGGCTTGATAATGGTAAATACTTCACTTTTGTATTCTTTTCTTCTGTTGTGCTGAAATATGTTACTTTATTAGTTTTGTTAGTTTAGGGATGATTATTCCTCTCAAACCTAGATAGCCTTTTTACTACATATATTATTATTGTTAAGCTTAGAATCTCTAGTTGTGTAGGATTTTTAGTCTTTGATTGGAACATTTTGATATCGTACCGATGATCTAGTGTATGGTGTTAGCGGCGAATTGGAGCTGAATGGAGAAAGGAGATTAAGAAGAAAAAAAAAAGAAAAAGAAAAGACATCTATATACTAGGTTTAAACTTTACTCTCCATTAAGAATGGTACGATTTGAACATTATTTAAATGGAGACAAGCTATAAAACAACAACAACATTGTATCAATTCATTTCAACTTCTTTTTAGCATACTAAAGAGTGTCGAATTTTGGAATTGAAACAATATTCATTAACATGGTTAACACAACAACATAAAAGACATTGTCTACACTGAGTATAATCTAGTTTCGGTAGTTTATCGAAATAACATGGTATTAGGTTTCAAAACCATGGATGTTATTGTTCATACGGAATATTACAAAGACATCCCCATAGAATACAAGTCTATAACATTCCCTAATGTCAGTACAAATCTATTATTGAAACCCAACTTGTTAGCAAATCTGTTCATTAGCACTAACGAATGAAGCAATGATCTTACTAGATTATATTTCCTCTCTTTAATGAAGCGACAATTAATCATTGTATCTTTTGCCCTTTCATGAAATATTATGTATTGCAATTTGATTGTTATAATATAACTTCATCGGCTTTGTAGGGTTGTAACCTAAATTAGTCATTAAATGTTTCACCCCATTGAGCTTGTATGTTGCTAAGGTCGTAACCCTACATAAGGTTTAAAATTTTGAGTCGTGCTGGAGTATTGGTTTATAATCAAAATGATATGGTTTTGGCACAATATGGTGTCATGTCGATATGATTTCGGCGTTTTTTTAAATATAAAATATATTAGTAAAAAAGTATTTTTATTAATATTTGATAGCTATAGATACTTTTTCTAATAATTCATCTTCCCCTTTATTTTTACAGATTTTTTTTCTTTAGTCTATGTAATAATTCTTTGCCTTTGTTGTTTATTTTGTAAACAAATGAAGGAAGAGAAGAGGATGAAAGAGAGAAAGAAATTACCAAAGAAAAAGGTATTAATTTATAAAAAAATGAAAAAGGGAAAAAATTTACCGTCCTAAATCTTAAATTCTAAAATATATATCTTAAAAAAAGACAGTCCGGTGCACGAAGCTCCCGCCATGTGGGGTTTCGAGGAAGGATCTATTGTACGCATCCTTATCCTGCTTTTTGCAAGATGTTATTTCCAGCATTTGAACCTGTGACCTCTAAGTGACAAAGCAACAATTTTATCGTTGTGCTAAGCCTCCCTTTCTAAATCCTATACATATCCTATAAAATAAAAAAACTAAACCTAAAAAAAATTAAAGAAAAAGAAGACAAAATTGGTAGTGGCTAGGCGAGGCTGTCTCGAGATCGCAACGACCTTGTGACTTCATGGAGGCCTCCACGTGGTTGCTACAAGGTCTTGTTGGCCTTGTGACCTAATGGAGGCCTTCATGAGGCCGCTTCCACTATCAGTGTTGAATGGGTATGCCGGATCCCCCTATTGAAACAGTAAAAACTGTCCGTTTCAGCAGCATGGGTCGACCTCCAATCCATGGCCCCTATATTTCTCTGCAATTGACCTTACCCCAACTTATCTTTTTTACTTTTCCAACAAATAGGATTACATCATTGAAGAATGCAATAACCCATATTAGATCGCCTATCTATGAAGAAGCCTGCCTAGTTTGTATCAGAATAGCCAACATTTTAAAGGTGACCTTGATCACATAATAGCATACCTTTTGCTGGAGCATCTTGTGGCATTGTAGAATTTTTAAAGCAACTAGCCAATAATTATAGCATGAGTTTTCTAGGAACTGACTAATCACATTGATTGTGGGGGATACTTCAATTTCTGCATCAGCCTTCTATACTTCCCTGGGTGGGTTAGAAGCTTCCTTGCTCTAGTAGTAACCTTACACTAGAATCAGTAGGATTATCTACTTTTTTGTTCCTACCATTCCAACCTTCTTGAGCATATCCAATACATTTGTTGAGAGATATAAATACCTTCTAAGTGAGCCGTGACAAAGATGAGGAAATTCTTACAATCACTTGAGTTTTCAGTATGAAAGTGTTTGATAAAGGTAAGTCTCTAACTTTATAATTCTAATGGAGTTATCACCCGGAATGATGAAATCATCCACATATACAATAAGAAAGATATGCTTCTTGATTTAGGCGAGATAAAACACCAAATGACGTGTCACACTACTGCATGCCAACCTTAATAAGAGTTGAGCAAACTTTCAACCCAAGTTCTTAGAGATTGTTTTAAGCGATATAGTGATTTCTTTAGCTTATATGCCAGTCCAGTCTCCCCTTGAACAGCACACCCAAGAGGTTGCCATCTGCACCTTTATATCTTCAATAGTGGGATGGTGGAAGGAGGTGCATCTATGGGGTGGTATATCCGGAGTTGGAGGGGAAGGATCAATTGGAATAGTTTGAAATTTGATGATTGCATGGGAACTGAGAGAATCTCCTGGATCACCTCTAGTGAATGTTAATGTGAAGGGAAGAAGGGAGTCAACATGTTGATGTGAGGGGAAGAAGGGATTTAACTGAAGAAGCCAGATTTGCGGAGATAGAGGCATGACGTGACGCTGGAGAATAACCATGATCAACCTTTTATATATGAGAGAAACTAAGAAAGATACATTTTAGAGACTAGTAGAATAATTTATTATGTCTAGGAGATACGAGGTAAGACAAAACAAGTGCAACTGAACACCTATGGTGCAAAAAAACATTTGACATCTTGTAGAAAGAGGATAGTAAAGAGAATATGCCCATGAAGTATGGATGATGGCATGCAGTTGATGAGATAATAAGCAATGAATGCAATGTCACCTTAAAGTCATAGAAGAGCATACCATTACTAGAGAGGAAAGTACTAAAATGAATGAGGAAAGGACTCTTTGGCATTATCATTAGGTAAACTCTTGATAGAAGTACCAAATTGATTCTTAATTTTAGCATAAAAAAGGAATAATAGAGAACTAAGATTGCTATTCATTAGAAAACATCAAAGCAAAGGGTGCACATGCTTCCTACGAATACCATTAAAAAAAGATGACTTAACATATTTACCAATTGATACCACTTACTTTCAAGAATTTGAAAATTCAAAAAGACTAGGAACTATAACTTTTAGGGATTGTAGAGTGGGATGACCAAAATGACTACAAATCTAGGTAGGAATATCCAGCTTATATAGTTCACAAGACTCATGCCCGATGCCAATCACCTTGCTCGTCCTCAAATTCTGAATAGAGACAAGAGTGATGTCAAATGTGAGAACAATTCAACGCTTTAGTGAGTTTACTAATGGATGTAAACATAAAAAAAAAACACTAAGGTATGAAAAAAGTAACAGATAAATTAACCATGAGTGAAATAGAGGCAGCACCAATGTCCATACTAATGATCGAGCTTAGTTAATTATTGTGACATTTGTGAGACACTGATGTGATTTGAGAGTTGAGAAGGATGATTTGTTACTAGAAATATGCTCAAAGGCTCTCAAATCTAAAATCCAAGGCGAGTGCTT
Organism: Alpinia galanga; assembly: GCA_037177395.1. Classification (NCBI taxonomy): domain Eukaryota; kingdom Viridiplantae; phylum Streptophyta; class Magnoliopsida; order Zingiberales; family Zingiberaceae; genus Alpinia; species Alpinia galanga. The sequence goes on along the minus strand of JBAMHZ010000008.1, from coordinate 2,473,927 downwards.
GGAGCTAATGAAGTTGGGAGTACTCCCTAGTGTATTGTGACAGTGAGATTTGATTAACTGTGAATATAGGTTGGGTCAATTTTTTTTTTAAAAATAATGTTCTGGGTTTTAAAAACATCCCAATATTCAGATCTGTATCCAAATAAATTAAAAAAAAACTCAAAACTAAACTTGGTTGTTCAGTTCGTTTTGGGTTTCAGGGATTTATATCTTTAAAGATTTCGAGGGATTTAGATTGTTATACTAGTTTCATTATAAATTCAAACTATAATTTAAGTTATAAAATATAGAGTGCAGTAGGTAGGGAACCACATTATAAAGAACTTCACTGATAAAAAAAAAGGACAGCTCGGTGCACGAATCTCCCGCCATGCTGGATCCTGGGGAAGGATTCATGTACGCAGTCTTACTCTGTTTTTTTATTTATTTACAAGAGGTTGTTTTTAGGATTTGAACCTGTGACCTCTGGATTACAAAACAACAACTTTACCGTTGCACCAAGGCTCCTCTTCAAAGAACTTCACTAATAGAATTATTAAATTCTAAAAGAGACCTATAATTCATAGAAACTATAAAAAGGCTATGCAATCAAATGCAAAACTTGTAATTTATAATAACTATCACTAACTATTATGAATTATGTATAAAAAGTTAAATATCACAATAGACATTGGAAATGGAATGAATGTGGAGTAAATTGATGTTAATGTGGAAGAAAAGGACGATAGAGGTGAGTGCAAAGGCAAAAAACAATCTCATGCATTCATAGAGAGGAAAAGGCGTGTCAGAAGTGATGGTACACGGGGCAAAAGCAAGTAGGGTTCTTATGAGATTTTGGAAGAAAGAAGAATTGTTCAAGAGACACCAAACATGGAAGGGACACAAATTTGTAAACACGGAAGGATAATAGATGACCAAAACTGAGGTAGACAATGGAAATAAATATGCAAAAGAGGAATTTTGAATATAAATATGCCAGTGTCCCAATCCAATTGAGCTGTGGTTGATGAACTCAAGGGCATGGATAGACAACACCTTTGCTTGAAGTCCAATATTTTTGATGACAACAATGCAAAGCTGCCTTTGTTGCTTGGAATCCAAAATGTCACATGACAACAGTGTAATGCATTCATGGCTTGCAAACACATTTGAGAGAAGCTCATGTGTGGATGCTTGGAATTGAGAGAAGGTAGTGTGGATTCAAGAGGAGGCAATCGAGGAAGCTAGGGTGAGGAAGATCGCAATTCATGCGAGGATGGCTAGAACAAGAAAAACTAACCAAGGGTTCAAAACTCTAGCCAAGCCAAAATTTCGATCCCTAATCATCTCGAGATGGTGTTGCTAGTGTTATATCAGTGCCGAAGGTGTACTGGAAAGGAGCCAAGGGAGAACTTCAGTGTTAGTGGTAGTGTCAGTGGTAGATGAAGAGGAAGAAGAGTAGTAAAGTGTAGAACACTGTTATCGTGAACTTACCATAAGGTTTTAGAGTAGTTTCAGCATAGAGAAGTTGACATGGAGGGAGGAGACAGGGTTTCAACATAGAGGATCTGGTGGATGAAGGAGGTGGAGCTAGTATTCTGTGAGATTGTGATGCCGAAGACGCTCGCAAGATGGTGGTTTTGCGAGATGGTAATGTGATGCCAATAGTGCTTGCACAATCATGAAGATTTGAAGGTGCTTGCTTGGGGAAGGGGGAAGGAGAAAGGTTCTGTGTTAGTGCTAGTGTTTGAAAGAGGGTGTTTGTCACCGATTACATTAGGAAGGATAGATTTTTAGTTCGACGAACCATTTCCTTAGTGGGATTGATGAAGCAATAGAGTCAGGAACAAAACACATTGAATGAAAAAGTGGATGAAATGAGAGCTTCCAGCAAATATGGCTCTTGTAGATGGAGATGTCGTGCATATGATAGGCATGGAGGAAAAACTACACGAGGAAGAATGACAGCTTTGATACCCTAATCTATCTTGTTTCATGGAATTATTCCTCTCAACAGTAGGTAGCTCCCCTACTACCTACATTTATATGTTGATGTTATTAATCATATTGAATATTACAAAGACACCCTGATAGAATACTTAATAATAAGCTCATAACAAGGTATTTGCTTTTGAATTGGTCTAAGAAAGTATTTTTAATATCAAGAAAAACATTTATTGTTATTATTATTATTTTTTCAAAAAAGGATTTTTGTTGTGTTTGAGCTTTAAAATTAAATAAGCCTTTGATCTGAAACTGATCAATTATTTTGGTGGATAATCTGTTGTCTGCCAGGTTGCTAGGGTTTTGCGCTTATTCTATAGATTGGTTGTGCAGCCAAATACATCTCGGGCTAACACATTTGCACAAGCTTTCATATATTGTGGTGGAATAGAAACACTACTTGTTCTTCTGCAACAAGAAGTAAAAATTGGGAACCGTTATATATTTTCTAGTTCTGATGAAAGTGATAAAGCTGCTATTGTATTACAAAAAGATTCAGTCCTGGAACCTAGTCTGGTTGCACAATCAGAATTATCTGGAGAAAAGGAGCTCTATGCCAATAACACTGGTTCTAAATCCTTTGACACTGGGCAAGGACCTTGTGAGGTTTTGATGGCTGCAAATGTGGAAAGAATGGCTTTGGCTCCTGAGAATCAGCTTCTAAAGAATCTGGGTGGCATAAGTTTGTCAATAAGTGCTGAGAGTGCTAGAAATAATGTCTACAATGTTGATGATAGTGATGGAGTCGTTGTTGGAATCATCAGTCTCTTGGGTGCTCTCATCACCAATGGCCATCTGAAAATTGTCCCAAATAATTCGATAACACAATCTAGTAATATTCTGGGTATTGCAGGTTCTGAAGGGGGCACAATGTTAGATGACAAAGTATCCTTGATCCCTTTTGCATTACAGAAAGCATTGCAAGCTGCTTCATGTAGGCTTATGACCAAGAATGTATATACAACGTTATTGGGTGCAGCGGTATGCTATTTTCCTGAGCTTTCTGCCTTATTTTGCAAATCTAGCTTGCTCTTTTAATGAATTGCTGATCTTGGATAATCTTCTGGATTTGTCATCACAGAATTCACTAAAACATGCCATTCCTTGGATTTTTTTCTCTTTTCCTTAAAATTCTCCTTTCCTTGTGACTATGATTTGTGTATCTATGTTTTGCATTCACGAATGGGCTTGATGCTGCTAATTTCTTAAGAGTAGATTTTTCTTGTTTTATCTTTCAGTTCTTTTGTCAGTTGTATTTGAAAAAAAAAAAGCTTTTCCACTATCATTATCATTAAGCCTCATGAGCTTCAACTATTTATGTTGTCTATTTAGTCTTATTCCTCCATTGAACTATATGTAATGCAAGATTACCTCATTAGTGATGTTTACCTGTCCTAAATCACTTTTAATTATTCTAGCTAGAAGTTTCTTTGGTCTTCCTTTGCACTTTCACCTTTATCTCCAATTGATTCAACTTGTCACTATAAAACATATTTGCTTCTTTAATATGTTTATATTATCATACGAAAAGGAATTCAAAAGGACACCCCTTTTTATTAAAATTATAATGGGAGATTTTTTTTTAAAAGCACCGTACACTTTTATTGTATGCCCCTTTTGCCCCTCCTCATCTTATAATATTTTTTTTACCATCTGCATTTTGATCAAAGTAAAAAAATCAATTTATAAATATAAATTTTAACAAAAAATATAATCCAAATTTTAATAAATCCGAATTTTGTAAATTAAGTTTGGATTTCCTATAAATTTATTAAAAATATTTAATTTCAAAAAATCTTTATGGAATTTTGTTAAAACATTTAAGTTTTAGAAAACTTAAACTCAGATTTATAAAATATAATTACCAAATCTGAATCTGTACAATTTAGTATAGAAATTTGAATATCAAAATTATATAAATGAGAAAAGGCAAAAGAGACGTACAATACGTTTCTAAATGAATTAATTATCGGAACTACTTTGAATTGATCTCACTCTTGTATAATTATATTTTCATCTTTTCTAGTCATCTTAGGCATTCATGATCCATCTGTGTTCTCGTTTTTGTTATATTAATTTTTTGGGTGTATACTTGTGCTCACAAAGTAAGACTGTTTGTACCCGTCATAGTTTTTTCTCCTTTGTTTCATTATGTGTTTATTGTAGATGTTAGGAGTTATTCCCAATTGTTTTTGCAAAGCCACTCAGATGATTATGCCTTAAAGATTTATGTTACTTTCAAGGACAAGTTCTTTTAAGCATAATTTCAATTGGTAGAGAAAGCTACACATTTCTACACACGTGTTTCATTGTCAATAAAATAATTTTTTTTTGTTTCTCTTTGATCCCGTGATGATTTTCTGTGAAATTTTGGATGATATTAATGAAGCAGTTAGGTTGACTTGTTAGTGAAGCTAAATGTGTATTGGTCTAATTGAATAACATATCTCCATTCTAGGTGCATGGCCACTAAGTATTGTCATTTCAACTTCTTGGATATCTAACACTGTATGCTTGTCTCAGAGAGAAGATTCTATTTCTGTAAAAAATATCAATAAACTTAAATCAGCTGTAAGAGTGTAGATACTGGGACTTTTGGAACTGTGTTATTTGGAAGCTACTTTTGTCTATCATTGTTTAGCAAATCTTATTACATTATTGTTTCTCTCGACCATCAAATTTTCCACCTTTGCATAGCCACTGCTGTTACCAAAGTTCACTTGCATATCTGCCAGGAACTTACCATGGCTGCCACTGCAGTCACAACTAAGTGTTGTATATTCTTAGTTGTATCCTATCACCTCCATGTGACAATGGTATATATTGGCAAATAAAGATAAAAGGAATTAAATGTAGAAGAGGAGCAGGGCATATTTTGAAGTAAAATGCCTTATCTTTTTTTCCCTCTCCCTCTTCTTTTTTTTTTGTCTACCTCGTTGCTTTTCTTGCAATGGAGGTGGTAGATACGATAATTAGGAGAATAATCAGTATTTTGTGTGTACAAGAGTCAAAATGGATAGGCGAGAAGGCAAAGATAATAGAAAACTCAAATTTTAAGTTATGGTACATAGGAAAAAGTAAAATAAGAAATGGAATAAGTGTTATTGTAGATAGCTCATTAAAAGATGAAGTTGTAGGAGTAGTTATAAGGGGGATAGAATTATAATAGTAGTGGATAAAGAAACTACAAATGTAATTAGTGTATATACACCTTAAGCAAGATTAAATGAAGATACCAAATTAAGATTTTGGGATGACCTAGACAAAGTATTACAAAATATTCTATCAAATGAAATGTTTTTAATAGGAGACGATCTAAATAGACATGTTAGAGTGAAACATAAAGAATATGGGAAGGTGCATGAGGGTTATGAGTTTCAAATAAGAAATGAAAAAGGTAAAACTATATTGAATTTTGCAATAGTACATGACCTTATACTAGCTAATACGTTTTTTAAAAAAAGAGAACATTTGGTCACGTTCAAAAGTGAGAATAATAAATTGCAAATTGACTTTCTTATGATTAGGAAGAGGGATAGAAAGATTTGTAAAGATTGCAAGGTCATCCCTGGAGAAAGTTTAACTATCAAACATAGGTTAGTAG
>JBAMHZ010000008.1:2433454-2444862 GCA_037177395.1 Alpinia galanga | reverse complement strand
TTGGGGCTTCCTGCTGTGGGCTGGAAGAAAGGGAAAACTACTGTTGTCACTTATTCCTGCTGTTGGCCTATTACTTGAGAAGATGGTTGGCTAAAAGATGGCCGGAACAAGGCAGCACTTGATGGCAGGACAGTTGCTGCTGTGGCTGATGTGAAGAGAAGAAAAAAAGGAAGCTGCTGTTTGGTTGTTGGAACTGGTTCTTGCTGCTGTTGTTGGGGGGCTGGAATTGAGGAAAAGAAGAGAGCTGGAGTTTTGCTGTTGGTAGAAAAAGGAAAAGAAATGGGATTTAGGGCTGCAGATGTTGGAAGAGAGGAAGAAGAGGGGAATAAGATGGAATCGGAGGGTGTCATGTGGAAAGGCGGTGGCCTGGCTATAATTTGCTTGCGGAGGGAGAGAAAAAAAAGAAAGAGAGGAGTAAGAAGTCCCAATTCGTTTTAAACTGATTGAGCTAGTTACTGATTTAGCCCTTTAAAATTTGGTTTGGCCATAATTTGGCCAAATCAAACCTAAATCAACCCTGGTTTGAACTCATGTATTCCTTATCTCCGTGCATACTCGATAGATTCAATTCATATCCAATCCGACCTTAACTTGATGTTCAATTTTCTTATTTAGCGATTTGGTTCATTTTATTTTGTCGATCCAAAATTTTAGAATTTTTTTAATTTATAAAAATTAATACTTTAATATTTAAGATGGTATGGATATATACTTACGTGATCAATTAATGCCTTAGATGAAGTGACACTATGATAAACACGCACATTAATCAAGCAAGAGGGAGATTAAAGAAGATTTAATTAACAACGATAAAATAAGATAAAATTCATTTAAATATAGATAGGGGATTGAGCCTAATGCATATAGTCAATCCCACTCAGCGAGATAAAAGTTCGGTTGTTGTTGTTATTGATGTAATGTAGGTAGTCAAGTGCATGAGATTTATTTTTCATGAAACTTATAAATGACTAGTTATGCAAGTGTTGGGTTCTTGTAGCCGTCTAGCATAATAATTTGAACCTTTTAGCAGGTAAATGAAAATCTGTTCTGAAGACATGTTTATCCCATGGTATTATTACTCGTGTGAGTTATTTAATATATTTTTTGAATTGGGGGATAAGGATTTTTCTGTATGATATAATAATAGGTTTGTCTCTTGTAGTTCATATATATCATACTTCTCTTTTCACTTTGGCAGGATGTGGAATCTACTATTCATTGTGCAGAGTGGTTGTCCATTGTTGGGGGATCTAGCACAGGGGAACAACGAGTCAGGTAGTATAAATGAGACACTTGTATGGCTTATAACTGGACCGTGCATTCATATGATGGATTGGTTTATTATCTAAACAATTTCATACATGTTGGATTTCACTTTTTTTTTTTGTTTCTCTTTCCAACAAAAATATTCAAAATTTTCATACTTGAAGGCGAGAAGAGTCACTTCCTGTTTTTAAAAGAAGGCTACTTGGTGGCTTACTAGATTTTTCTGCTAGGGAGCTACAAGTTCAGGTACGGTCTGTTTTGCTGCAGCTAAATTTCAGTTTTTCTTCATTGAGGTCTTAACTTACCGTTTTGTCATAGAATTTAAAACTTGGATGAGATGTTGAAGTTTCTTCTTTATTTTCTTTTCTCAAGGATTACAAACTAATTTTACATGATGTTCAACAGTGCAAATCACTTTTACCTGTCATGAGAAATCAGAGATTTTCAAAATAAAGGAAGTGTTGAAGCTATTATCTATGTACTTGAATTAGATATTAATGAGGTGCATGCAACTGGCTCATTAATAAGTAAAAGAAAAACTAATCGTACCTACCTATAAAGACTTTTTGGCTGCTGTGATGTTTTCTTGAAAAAAAAAATAAATTCTGATTCTTTGTTTGAAGTCTTTATACTTTACAATGTTTGCAGCTGTCATATCCTTCAGTTCATCCTCCTGTTTTGCAGCTGTCTTCTTCTTTAATTAATTTTTCTCTTAGGTACTTTTAGGATTTTCAAGAATCTGGTTAAGTTGTCTCAAACCTCTACTTTATCATTATTTTTAATTCATTGCTAATTCAGCCAACTGCATTGTTTACCAAATCATTAGACTGAATATAATAGAATCATATCTATCTTTCAGCTTATTTAGGTTCAAGTAACCCCTGATTGGGCTGATATACTTCATACTAGAGGTGGGTATTTGGATGCCTAATCCATAGACTGATTTGGGTTGTTCCTGGCCACTGCCAAACCTAAATTTCTCTAACTTTGTATGTCTTGTTACCTTGGTAATTATATTAATTGGGAATTGTGGAAAATTTATAGTGGTTTTAATTTTCCTTTTGCAACATAAATGACTTTTCCATGTGTGGTTCAGAGTCTCAACCCATTTTGAAGTTGTAACCTATTTTATCTGGTTGCTGGTCACTCTTATGAGAATGGGAAGGAAAAAGAAGAGGAGGGAGGACAAAAAGGTGGGAGGAAAGAAGAGGAAAGTAGAAACTTGGTATGTTCACAAAATGGGGTTGCGGAAGTAGTTCGTGGTGAGCTCATACAACTCAGAAGCTGTTGGAAAAATGCTCGGGTTTAGATGAAGAGTCATAGGGGAACCCATGACTCTTAAGATCTCACAATGAAGGTGAAAGACACTTGCAAAAATCTTGCAATGAAGGAGGAATCTTCTATGGAGCTTGCAACAAATAAGGAAGCTATGAGGAGGTCACTAGGAGGCTCAAATGGAGTTGGCAAGGAAGAAGATCCAGTGAAGCTCATGACTAAGGAAAAAGTGCAGGCGAAGCTCCCAATGAAGGAGGAATCTCAGGTGGAACTCCTGATGCAGGAAGCTTGGGCAAAGCTCGCAGCTAAAGTGGAAGGCTCATGTGGAACCCAGGATGAAAACAGACACAATGGGATGGGTATTGGGAACTTCTTATGTGCTGGTTTGCTGATGGAACAAGATGTTTCGTCTGTGCTGACTAATATGGAATAATGTTTTATTCAATGATTTTATTTCCAACTCTTTGACTTTTCTTTTTAGTGTGGTTTTGGCTTATGATTTACTTGCCAAATAGGAAAAGATGAAATGAAAACTTGCCTTTGGTAACCTGGTACCTTCCATTAATTTTTGATGATGGGCTAAGCTAGATGACTTGTTCCCATTTTCATATTCCTATATTTGAACCCGTGGGATGGAAAAAGTATTGAACTGACAAGGACTTAATACCGTATTCATTGTCATCAAATTCTCTTGCTAACATATAAGAACTTTTAGACTAATTAACCTAAGTTGAAAAATGTCAAATTTATTGATGCAAAGCATTTAAGATACTATTCTCAGTTGGACTTGGTATGCTTTTTCCCTTTTGTGACTGTAAAGGACAGTGCGAAAGGATTTGAAAATAAATAAAAAAAAATATTTAGCATGATCATCTGTTAAGGTTGCTTTGACAGTCAACTGTAAACTATAGCTGGTCCTTCCATTAGTGTTATGAATAAGAACATATTTTTCAGATTCAATTAGGTATCTAAAGTTTAAAATCATCTATGAATCTCTATGTCAGTGTTTGAAGTGCTTTGTCGTGTTAGTCTGCATGGGCAAAACTTATTGTTCTTTTTTATCACGTTAATATTTTTGAAGATCTCAATTTCTCCAATCTTGCAGATACGACTGTAATTTAGATTTTTTTGACCATTTAATACGTTAGCAACACAGATACTGGTTTTGACAATCATAGTTTCCAATTTTCATAAGTTCTGAAAAGTAACAATCGATGGTTTCTAACTGTTGGGATTGAACTGTTGTTTTGATTTTTGTTGGTTTAAAATTATCTAAAAGTTTTGTTGCATTTTGTGCTGACTACTTGTTTTTGTCATACTACATTATCATAATTTCATTTCCTTGATTCAATATTTCGTTTTTGGCATTGTTAAATTTAATAATCATTTTTCCTCAGATTCTTTTGAGCTTATTTTGCTTTTGATATGGAAAATCACTGCCATGGAAGACACTAGAATCCTTTTGGTCTTCATTATCACTATTTTAGTGTAGCATTTTTTTTCTCTTTCCTTATTTTTCCTTTGTTAAAGTTAGATCAAGTTTACTTTCTCAGAGATGCCAGATCCTTGTTTGCTAAACTTATCAGTTGCTACTAGTGCAGAACATAAAATGTTACCTTGATGATTAACTCACCCTGCTCTTCTTTGCACCAGACTCAAATTATTGCTGCAGCTGCTGCTGGTGTTGCTGCTGAGGGCTTGTCGCCATCAGCAGCTAAATTACAAGCTGAAAATGCAGCGCATCTTTCAGTTGCATTAGCTGAAAATGCAATTGTTGTTTTGATGCTGGTAGAAGATCATTTACGCCTACAAGGACAGCTATTAGTTTCATCCAGGGCAACAGACAGCAATGTTTCACCTGCCTCATTGACATTATCTACAGTTAATCGCTCAAATTCTTTAGGTATAGTTATTAATGAATCGACGGATAGTATCTCCAAGAGATCCTCATTGTCATCTGATGCTGGAGGTCTTCCGCTTGATGTATGTATACCAACATCTTCCATTCTTTCATGTTTTGATGTGCTCAATTTATGCTGACGTTTAATTTCTGCTAAAATCTTTGCTTATTGAGAGTCTCCCTTTTTATGCTTGTTGCACATTTTAGACAATACCTACTGTAATTTTATGGAAATTATCCGTTTATGTTTTCATCCTAGTGGTATCCAGTTATTCAGATAAAGGACTATAGATCATGACATGTAAGACTGAATGCAAAACACAGTCAAATTCAAAATGGATCTAGAAAAGGACTTCAAGACTTAAAGATTGGAAAATAATGAATGAAGTACGAAAAAAAACTTTGGAAACCATATTGATTGGTTATAATTGTTTACAAAAGTGACAAATCAAGGTGAAAATAAGAGGGAGAGAAGGGGTGAAGGAAACTAGATTGTTCAAGACATTGTGAACTTGTGCTATGTACTTGCTAGTCTTGATGTAATTCATGGCCTACACTTCACAATTATACTTAAGTAGAAGACAAATATTACTTATTCAACTTCAATCATAATAGAAGACAGAGAAATAAGAGGAAATAAGGACATTCATTTTGCAATGTATTCTGCTGTTAAATTGAAAAGTGATTTCTAATATTCTATTTTCAGTATTACCTTAGACCTCATTATGAAGTGCAGGGATGGACTTCCTATGTTAGTTATCATATCCTCTTCCGTGTATAGATGAGTTAGCATCAGGTTCTGAATAAGTCTTCATTGACAAAATTGAAAGTATTTATCTATTCTAGTATCATATCAAGCATGTAAATCTTAGTGTGTTAACATTTGATGGCTTCTATCTAAACGACACACTTTGTTTATGGCCATATTTGCAATCAGGTTCTTGCTTCTATGGCTGATGCGAATGGGCAAATTTCAGCAGTAGTTATGGAGCGTCTTACTGCAGCAGCTGCAGCTGAACCATATGAATCTGTTCGATGTGCATTTGTATCATATGGAAGTTGTGTTGTTGATCTACTGGAGGGTTGGAAGTACAGGAGTAGGCTGTGGTATGGCGTTGGCCTTCCCTCAAAAGCTTCCATTTTTGGTGGGGGAGGAAGTGGTTGGGAATCTTGGAACACTACTCTCGAGAAAGGTACAAATGGAACCTGGATTGAACTCCCACTTGTGAAGAAATCCATTGCCATGCTTCAAGCGCTCTTGTTGGATGAATCTGGAATTGGTGGTGGTCTTGGTATTGGTGGTGGCTCTGGAACTGGAATGGGAGGAATGGCAGCACTTTACCAGTTGTTGGACAGTGATCAGCCATTTTTGTGCATGCTCCGGATGGTGCTTGCAGCTATGAGGGAGGAGGATAATGGTGAAGATGATGTACTTATGAGGAACATAAATGACACGAATAGCACATCAGATGGTTCAAATTATCAAAGTGGGAACCTCATGCCATTTGATAGTGGCAATCTTTCAACAGCAAGAAAGCCCCGCTCAGCACTTCTTTGGAGGTATGAATCCTTCTAAGGATTTTGTATGTATCCAGTAATATCATTCCACATTCTACTTGGATAATGTAAACTCTATATCAGCTAGTGATGCCATAGTTTAGTGGTTTTCTTCTTGGTATGATACTCAACTGTTCCAGCTGAAGATGGCTCAAGCAAGAACATTGATGGTGCAAGTAGCATAATAAGATAAATGCCATTTACATTGTTGTTGCGTCCATCATTCAGTAGATCCACAAATATTTTTATGTCCTCCATTAATGGATATTAAGGTCCACCCTTAGTAGTTTCTTTGAATGAATCTTGAATAATCACTCTACATATTCAATGCTCATCCTATAATTTCATGGTATGTCAAATATTGACTAAAGTTTTGAATACTATATGTAATTAGTAAGCTGCAATAAGATATGGAATTAGCATACTGGTACTATCTTAATATTGAATTAGCATCTGGTACCATCTTGATGTTCTGCCTTGTGAGGAAAATTTCTGGATAGCTAAAATTTATCATCATTCCACAAAAGTTTATTCTTTTTTCATGCATTAATGGGCTATAATAAATTAATATTCTTTTCACAAAATATAGTTCCTATGACAAAAATTGTTCCTGTAAGATGCTGCAACTTTGTACAAAATATACTGGACTTTTCCTTTGACAAAAATTGCAATTTGATTATGTGATTAAGGTGAAATGGTTGATTAAGATGATATGGTCATTTCACCTTAATTGACCTTTAGAATGCAAGTGCGAGGACATAGTCCGTGGGGTTCCAAAGATACATTGTAGGCCTTATACTTGCAATTTGATTTGTGGATGTCTATTAAGGTGATCATTTCATCTTGATGAGCCTATATTGTTTTGAATGCTATCATTTCATCTTGATGAACCTATATTGCTTGGAATGCAAGTGTGAGGGTATATATGTTTTTTTGTACCTTTATGAGTACAAGAATAACCTTACACTTATATTTTGACTTGGGGATATCTATCAAGGTAAACGGATTATTTTACCTTCATAGAACTACATTGCTTAAAATGCAAGTGTGAGGAAATGTACGTGTTCTTAGGACCTCTAAAAGCATAATAGTGGTGTTATGTTTATAATTGGATTTGTAAATGTCCATTAAGATAAAATGGTCCCTTAAATGAACCTATGTTGCTTAAATAGTGTAAGACATGTACGAGTTCCTGAGATCATAGATTAAGGTGTCAATCCTTGCCAATCGAAACAATCTAAATTTACTATTTCATCCTTTGACTGGCACATGAGAAACTTTGTCATCCCACCGAAGCAGTGGCTTGCACCAAGAACAAAGAGAGAGAGAGTAGGAGAGACGAGAGATCAAAAGGGATGATGGATGGTGACGAGTGCAGTTGGCATGATCGATGACAAGTATGGCAATGAGTGAGAGGATTAGGGGAGAGCAAAGCAATCAAGCATGGGGAGTGAGAGAAAAAAGATTATGCAATTAAATGTAATTCTTAATCATCTATAATTACCAATTTTAATTAAATACAATTAAATTAGACTATCTTAGATACATAATCTTGGTTCAAATTTAATGGGTCAATATGAATCCAAATCAAATCCAATCCACTTGATTCTATGACCATCTATACTCGATTGATCGACCTAACCCTCTAACCCTAAATTGACTTCCACTTGTCCCCAAAATTTAAAATATTTACTCGATTTAGTTTAGTTAGTTGTTTAAATTTTTTTAAAGATAATTGTAAAAAAAAAGTAACTCGGTGTATGAAGCTCTCATCAACGTAGGATCTTGGGAAAGGATTTATTATATGCAGTCTTATTCTGGTTTGTAAAAGGCTATTTTTGTGATTCGAAACCGTGACCTCTAAATCGCACAACAACAACTTTATCGTTGATGATGATTGTTCTTTTATGTTTTGACTTTTGTTACTCTGGGAGACTAAGATATTATGTGAGCAAACGATGGGAATATTAAAGTTTATTGAGATTTGACACTTCTTGTCATTTGTTCCTTCTCTTAACTTTGGTCAAGCATTAGGGAACAATTATGGCACAACTTGATTGCCATGAGCGTGTATTAATTATATCATATTATTTTTTTTTAAAAGACTATTGAATTCAATTTGAAGGTTTAAAACAACAACAACAATAACTGAAGAAATCTATCGAGACAGATGAGGAAGAGAGAACTAATTTTCTATTTCTCAATTCTTGAATGAATTTGTATATAAGGATCATTGTTTTTTATACACTTCTTTACTTAATTATGAAATTGAATAAATTAAATAAAATTAGCCCATAAAAGCTAAATCAACCTATTCATATTTATCCGCCCAAATAAAGTCTCCCCATAAAAGTTGCCAATAATATCTAATTTTATCTATATTTACAATATATTTTATAATTATTTTTGGATAATTATTGTTGCAGCTTAGTAGGCTTATTTACACTGATTGTCCAAATGATATATGGAAATATGACATATAATTATAAAATCAGTAAGAATCACAGTGTTTATGATTATAATAGTGAAAATGTTAAATCCACAAAATCAATTTGAGATTATTATCCTCTAATGGTATTTTTGTTGTTATTACCCCCGACAAACCCAATGAGATTTCTTGGAAGTTGAGTTTGATTGCATGTTTGTTAAATCACTATTTACATAATAGCTTGGTAAAGATGTCGATAATTTAACCTTATGTAGAAATATATCAAATGAGCTGCCACATATTTTTAGACAAAATGAAAATCAATCTTTACACATTTAGTATGAGCATGGATTTGTAACAAGATATGTCACTCTATAATTGTCATATCAAATTTTGGATGTAGCACTCATGGAAAATGTTATTTCGAAAAAAAAAGATTTAATCTAAGTAAAATTTCAGATGTTGTATTAGCTATAGTTTTTTATTCAGCCTCAAGACTTAAATGATAATGTAGGTTGATTCCTAGAAAGTCAAGAAATAAGATTTCATCCAAAAATATTATATACCCACTAGTAGGAAGTTTATCTTCAAGAAATGCAACATATCCATCGCTATAGGCTTTTAACTCTCACGAGGACTGATGATACAAGGACCATGCAAAATAGTACCTTTAAGATAGCAAAGAATCCTTAACATCTTCCCATGATGTTCAGTGGGAGGATGCATAAATTGTCAAGAATGATTGACGGCAAAAGTAGTGTTAGGTCATGTGATGTGACATTTTGTAAGGTAACAACAATGCTTTGGTAGATCTGATGGTCAATTATAGTAGGAGAGGATGAAGATGCAGAGAAATCACCTTCAATAATCGGTGTAAAGATGGTATGTGCATCATCCGTTTTAGCTCATTGAAGAAGTCCACTATTATATTTACTCTAAGAGAGAAGATAACCTTTAGAATATAAAAGAAGCTTAATGCTAAGCAAAAAAAGTGAGCATATTCCAAATAAGAAACTCTTGATTAAGAAAATGAAATAAAATAACAATGTTGTCTTCATCACTGTTAGTTATTAGAATATCATTCGCATAAATAAGGAAAAGGATTGTAAATTTTTCATTGTGTTTGTAAAATAGTGAAAAGTTACTCTTTGAGTTAAAGAATCCCTAAGTGTGAAACCGGTTAGATAAACAACGAAACCATGAACCAGATGCTTGCTAATGATTATATCTAGATTTCTTTTGTTGACAAACGTGTTATAAGTTGTGGCCGGATAAAGCTAGGCTATTGTTCCATAAACACAGTTTTTTCATACTGATTGTGAAGAAAAACATTAGAAATATTTAATTATTATATTGGCTAATTAGAGCTAACAGCTATAGATAATAACTATCTAACCATCATAATTTTGATGACTAGACTAAAAGTGTCATTGTAGTCAATACTTGATTGTTGTTGACTGAAATTTATGCCATAAGACGAGCTTTATAATGTTCAAGAGAGTCATTGACACTAACTTGAGTTGGCAAACCCATTTAGAGCACATAACATTTATAGAGGGAGTATAAGGAACTAAGCTCCATGTTTCATTGCGAAAAAGAGCATCAAATTTTGTAGCTATTACGACACTCCAATTTAGGTCCTTGACTTTTTGCATAAAGCAAGTTGGTTCAAAAGATCTTGAAGAAACCATTAGAACCCATGGGAGAGGGTATCGAGTGACAATTGGTGGACACTATGCATAAATATTTCTTAGAGGAAGTATGCGACGAGTATCATTTGAGAATTCAGGAATAGAGAGTGGGTTATTATTAGTAGTCAAGTCTATAAAAATTAGCAAGGATGAAGTAAGACTTACAATTCCATCACGTTGGTGTCGGAAGCACCCAAGTTCAATATGATATTTTGACGTATAAAATAAGATTTAAAGTTAGGATGTTTAGTGATCTAATTTAGTTAGTCAAGTGTGCAGGAGGAGGAGCTAGATAGGGCAAGTCTTGGAGGTTCCAAGGAGTAGAAATCTATATGAGGGGTCTAGCAGTGCAAGTTCTGGAGGACCCAGACAAAAGTCCAAATGAGGAGTCTAGCAAAACAAATTCTGGAGGATCCAGATAGAAGTCCAGACAAGGGGTCTACCAAAGCAAGTCTTAGAGGACTAGGCAGAAGTCTAGATGAGGAATCTAGCAGAGCAAGTTTGGAGGTCCTAAGTAGAAGTCTAGATGAGGAGTTTAACAAAGCAAGTCCTATAGGACTTAGATAGAAATCCAGATATGGAGCATGACAATGTAAGTTATGAAGGTACTAAGTAGGTAAGTTTGAAGGATTTTTTGTTTCAGAAGATAGTGAGGGAGAGTCACTATTTTTATAGACAAGATAGACTCAAGCTAGGCACAACTCTGACTTTGGTCAAGAGTGAGGCAACTAAGTTGCTATAGTCACATCTATACTTGTGCAATAACTTTGTGATATATGAATGTAGGATCCGAGCAACCAAATTATATCCAGGCAATCGGAGGTCTAGGCGACTGAAATATTTCTAAACAATTGAAGTCTAGATACTGTATGATATAACGTTCAACGATCAGTTGATGGCTAGGTCAGACTAGGGTTGCCTAGAAGGAATCTGGGAGATCGAAAAAGAAAACTTACCATATGGATCCGAGTGACCAAATGAGATACGGGCAATCAGAAAAAAAAGATACCAAAATGAATCAGACTAGATAAGGCCACACTAGGGGGGTCCAGAAGGGAATCCGAGCGATCGGAAAGGGAAAATTTTCAAATATACTAGATGAGTTGGGGGCACCCAAAAGGTGATCCAGGTGATCGAATTAAGCCTACAAAAGAAGCCAAGCACCAGTCACACAGAAGACACCAAGGATATAAGAAAATCAATCCAATCGAGAGAAATACTCGAAAGCAAGTCGATGCAATGCTACTCTTCATCTCGGCTACGATAACCTTTGCTTAATTTGGTATATTTA
>JBAMHZ010000008.1:2403361-2415266 GCA_037177395.1 Alpinia galanga | reverse complement strand
ATTCTATGCAAAGTTGACATGGACAGGAAGCCATAGATGATAAATATTTACCACCTAATTCACGAAGTAAAAAAAAAAAAGAAATTAAGTGGTGCCTATAATTATCAACCAAGATTAACATTATTATTCACGAACTAGGACTTTCCTGTTAAGCCTGCACACTTAATATTCATATCAGATCATAAATATTTCCTAACTTTAAACCTTGGTTCATACATCAAAACATAGGAGCAGTGCTTCCTGCACCAACATTATAGACACAAATTAACTTTAACTAATTAATGGCCCAAACAATTCTGGTTGGAATCTAAAATCTGATTTTCCTCTATGCATTCTAGGTTTAAACCCTTGTTTTGGGAACGTATATTCTTAATTTAACATCTCAGGAATAGTTCAATAATTTGAGTGTATCACCAAATAAATCAAATTATATTTATTTGCATGAAAAATAATTTATAGTAAATAATAAGAGAATCTAGATCATGACATAGTCCTCTTTCTTAAGTTAATGGTTCAAATTTAGTCACATAAATCAAACAAAAGAGGGAACTAGGTGCACATATCCTTTTTGCGGTCCAATGTAGCCTCGTTGTCAATATAATTTTTTCACCTAATACAAACTAACCCCACTACTTTGTTCCATAATTGATGTTACCTGCAGACCAAGATACACAATGGTCACTCCTTAAAGTTTACATCTGGACTAAAGGAGAGGCAACTGCCTCAACATGAGTCTGGTTCTCCAGCCCACTTAAGTTGAGATGATCCTCTTAATTGCCAACAGTCTAATTCACATACTTGAAATAGATCCTTCAGTGTATAGATTGTGCATCTCTCTACATTAACTTTATGTTAGTTTATCCAAGGAGTTTGACTTCTTAATAAGAAGTGGGTCAACTTAGCAATCAAGTTACCCAAATAGAATTAATGCCCCTTCGTCATATATAGAAATCCTCTGATAAAATCACTGATATCGTGTTCTCATCTCCAAATTGGAATAGGGATCCTCTGACTTTTCCAGTGGAGTGCTGGTGCTCACCCTTTATCCCTCTTTATGCTGCACCATCCATACGACTTATTAAGATCTTGGTACATTTTGGGGCCCCAAGGTATACAACTAAGCTCAAGCAATATCCTTTCTGAAACAAACTTCTCAATAGGATGTGAATTCAAAAGTAAATTTGGCCTTGGAAAGATAAATTCTGTCTATATGTACATAGATTTCCCACTACCTAGTTCCTTAATCATGGCTCTTAAATGTCCATCCTTGTATGAATATTCCTTAATCTGCTGAACCAACAAAGACTAGGACACTGATGCCAACATGCCTCACTGAGAACAACATGACCAAAATTTCCTATGCCGGTCATGAAGATGGGAAAAGGCGGAAGAAGACGCTATAGGTAGATGTGAATATTAGAGGAGAATGTATACTAGACAAAAAATTAAAGAAGAACCAATGGAAGTGGAAGCAGATGCAATGGAGGGAGGCACTTGGTGGATTGACAGAGGAATAATTCCAAGTGGTGAATCGTGTGACAGAGTTTCAATTGAAGTTGTTGGGAAAGGGAAAATGCATGTTTCCAGCTTCCGCCCTTAGAGAGAATTGCAAGAAAGTTAATGTTAGGGAAATCCTTCTTTTTTCATTGCAAATCAAAGGCAAAACTGTAACTACTTGCTCTAGGGTTGAAAGGACTCGAAAAGGAGAAATCTCACCATTTTGAAAACCAACAAAGAAGGAGACATTTTTTTTCTTACAACTGCATTCTTCAATTGGGAAGAAAGGAAGGGGGCAGAGGCTGTGCTAGGCTCTAGTGATGCATGATTAGCTGAATAAGAAGGTTTTCAGGGAGAGAAGACTTGCTGCTTTAACAATTCCAACATTGAGATGTCATGTTCAACTCTTCTCAACTTCACTGGTTAATAGAGATTGACAGTGACCTTTTTCCCCTATTCATGCAACTTCTCCTCTATGAAGATTAAATCATACTTCCTTACTACCGAAGCGGACTCAAGCCTCTTGAATTCATATTGAATTCAATCAATTAAAGGCCCAAACAATTCTACTTCAAACCTGAACCTAACCACCAACATGGCCTCAACTGCTTATATTAAAGGCCCAAACAATTCTAGTTCAAACCTGAACCAAATCACCAACAAGGCCTCAACTGTTTATAGGATTAATTTCTTGTTTCAAATTGGTTTTAATCTCAAGTTAACATCTTGAAAGAGTTATAAGAGTCCAAACAACTGATCACAATAGATATAATTCAAATGTTTTGGTATTTGATTGGAACGGTATTATTTTAGTATCATGCAAACTTTCAATGTGTGATACCAGTGGAAAATTAGTGGTATAAGAGGAAGAAGATGAAGCAGAAAAAGAAGTATACTTAAGTTCAAACTTTGTTTTTCATGGGAATGATATAATTTTGAAATTATCTTGTACGAAGACTAACTAAAAATAACAATGTTATCTCAATTCATCTAGCATGCCAAGGGGTGTTGAATGTTGTCGTGAAAACGATACTCATTGATATGATTGCTATAATGACATAGGAGACATTGTTGTGTTGAGCAATATCGAGTTTCAATAATTATCAAAATGATACATTTTGAATGTTTCGCTTGGTACAATGCAAGATTTCAAACCATGAATAGAGGTCCTTGTAAGGTATGGGATAAGTTAAGATGTTGTAATTTCCTAAGTTGTGACTATAAATTTTAATACAAATGGCTACAAACGTTGTTATATTCTCTTTTTTTTTTTGGAACTAAAACAAACCAAAAAGGAGTGGTAAAAGATATGGGGTTACTCCAAACTATGTAGTAACAATTTGAACTTTATGATGAATGTTTGCATGGCTTGGCTCTTGGAAAGTACTGTTGCAGTCGCATGTTGAAATTGGCACAAGCACGAATTTTAGACTTTGATCTCACATATTATGATCTTGATGTAAATGTGAAGATACTGACACCCAAGACATGGGATTCCGCCTATGTAAGGTCATCCTTGGTTTGCATATTTCTTCCTCCTATCTTCTATAACTTATTCTTGAAGGGATGCTATCTAGACTAATGCAGAAATTGTTGCATTGTTCTACTTCCATTCTCTATTTACATTGTTTATAGACTATCATTGTTTTCCCTTCCCAAGTACATTCTATAGTTAAGAAAAGTCCAAAATACATTATCACTAGAAAAATAGTTCTAAGAACATTTTTGTTTGCTATTATCGCGGCTATTAGTATTGACACCTTGTACATGGTCTGCATCATATAATGATATTTCAACCATTGGTTATTGCTTTCTGTTTCATCTGATATTTGTGGAACATAATTCAGGTCACAACAAAGCGAATTAATTTCATTATAGATGAGAGAGCTAGTGAGAATTCCTTTGAAGATGCAGCAAATCAATCTGATGAGCAAGAGAAGGACCGAAGTTGGTTGGTCTCATCTATTCATCAAATGTTTAGCAGAAGGTACTGCCATATTTATTGTCTTTTCTCCTTGTCGCTGGCTATGAATTGTATTTAGGGATAAATAACTATTTTCTGCCTTTTTTTGGTCACTTCAATGTTGTTAAATGTATAATATCAATGGGGTTATTGGTGTAGCAGGTAAGTCGCATATTAGTAGTTCTAAATTTAGAGTTTTAACATGGGCTATATATACCCATGTAATAATTATCTTATCATGATCAATGCCATGCAATATTTTTGATCCTCAAACTCTACATGTATTAGAGCCACCCTCATAGGGTCAGGGTTTTTCTAAAATTAATCCCTATAGGGAGTGACTGCTTCGTTTTCACTGATATAAATAATTAGAAGAATGATAGATTAGAGAACACTATAAGTTCCCCCTTGCAAGATCCAGCTCAAGCATCATCTGCAGAATCCCTTTGACTAGCATATGAGTGACTGATTTTCAAATGAATTGCATGGTATTTCATCACCAGGAGCTAGAAAAGTAGATTCCTTTTCCACCTTTCATTTGAATAAGGTTCAGGTCCTATTCTATATTCTATTCAAGGATCTATTTAGATAATATTCCATAAAAATGCATTTCTCTGCACAACCTCCTTTTATCAATGTTGGCCTCCTCTCATTTGATTTGTCATCTCTGCATCTCTTCTTATGAGATTTGTTCTCATCATGCCATACACATGCCCAATTCATCATGAACTCAGATGCACATCTGAAGCATCCTTGCCATCTACACATTATTGCAACACCTTGTCGCATAAATTCCTTCTCTATTGCACTAAGCTCGTCCAGGAGGAGGAGGTCGATCTCTTCTCCTTGCGACTCCAATGGACCTATATATCCTCTTGAGGAATCTATTTAGTGACTTCTATGTGACTTGCTGTGTCACTACAGGTTTGAATTGCAGCGCTAAGAGCATTAAACTCAAAGGGATAGATTGCAGCTTCCTCTCTACCACAAAACCCTTTCGACCTTTGCCTTGATATGACAAAACCCACAACTGGCAACTCCATTTATCTTCTCTGACCTGACCATGATCTTCAGACATCCTCTTACCTTCTCTGACCGGACCATGATCTTCAGACATCCTCTACTGAACACAGTCATTTCCTGTGGCCCTATGCACTTTAGCCAGCAGGCATGGTGCAACAAAGAGTTGTGAACTCTCACAATAGCCTAGTGTGTCATAGTCTATGCCTTTTTTGTGACCAGTTTAAACCTCCTGCATGGCAAGCAAGTCCAGGAAATCCCTTGGATCAAAGATCTGTGGCTCTTTAATTCGAAGATCTAAAAGCAAGGTTGGTATCAACTGTGGGAACATCATCATTACCAGCCGATACTGTCAATCTGACTGCTTTTCTCGAGTAAGTAGGAGGGCTTCCAGTGGATGCGAGTACCACCTAAGGTTTAAAATTTTGACCCATATCAAAGTTTTGGTTTGCGATCGGAACGATACGGTTTCAATATGGTATCATACTGTATCGATAAATTTTGATAATTTTTAACTATAAAATACATTTTAATAAATATTAAATATTAAAATAAATTTTAACTTAAATATTAAAAATAAACAAAATAATTATGGAAAAAATTAGAAATTAATTATAATAGTAAAATTAATTTAAATAAGATTAAAAAATAAAATAAATTTTAATAAATTATTATTTATAATATAAATTAATAAAATAAATTTTAAAATAATTTATGAAATATTTTTAAATTAATAAGTTAATTTTATTAAATTTTAATTGATTAGTATAGTTTGAACTATAGTTTGAGGAGACGATTATTAAGTATATAATTTGAATTGATTATTAAGTCTTGCGGAGGTTGCCCAATGGAGGAGAAGAGGCCGTCGCGCACGCCCGCAGAGGCAAGACGGCGGAATCTCGTAGATCATGATCCCGCACGGCGGCAGCGATCGCGATCCTGCTACAGGATTGCGATTGTGATCTTGCACGACGACAACGATCACGATCGCACTGCGGAATCGCAATTGTGATCCAGCAGTGTGAGCGCGATCGCGATCCCGCATGGTGGCAGCGATTGTGATCGTGATCCCGCATGGCGACAGTGATCATGATCGCACTGCGGGATCGCAATCGCAATCGCAATCCCAAAGCCGATCGGTGATCGCGAATTGTGATTTGTGCGATTCCATTGTATTTGTCCGAAGTGGTCGAGGAGCCGTGTTCCAGTGCCACCATATCTCGCACGCATTTTGGTGCCGGTTCCTCATCGGAACAAAAAAAAAATGATTGTTTTGGACAAAATGGGTTGATATTTAATACCTTGGTACCACCACTACCAATCTTGCAACTTGATAGCTTATTGATGATTGCACCTCATGCAGACATGATCACGACCATTACCGAGCATTGGTCATGATCCATCCGCCTAGTGATGATTACACCTCATGTGAACACAAGCATCGTGAGTACTGTTCTCATATTGCAACACAAAGCTTGTATTCCTAGTGACAACTGCACCATATGTGAAAGGAATCACCATGAATATCAACTTTTTATTCGCAACTCGATCAACTATGCTCTCCAACTATTTCTTGAATCAAGGTCAAGGACCATTGGATGTTTGCTTTGACATATTACGTTTATTTTACCAGCAAGTGAATATTTCATTTTTGTTGCATTATTATTATGCCTAATGTATGCTTTAGTTTATGTTTAAGCTGGACATAGTATATCTTCCATCATGAGGAGTATTCAAGTCATTGAATTAATAGGATTGTTTGTCAAGTGGGTTTAGTCTTTATATTGATTGTTCTAGATTTAGGTCTTTCCTACGAGGGGAGGAAGCAACTAGGGAAAAAACTTATAAGATAAGGATTGGGAAACTTTTCCTAGTTTTGGTTTCTATAGAGAAGGAAAAAGTAGAGGTTTTCGTTTGACCCTTTCCTTAAAGAGAAAGGAGGAGGAAAACTTGAATTTCAAAACTTTATTTGTTAAAAACATAAAAAAAATAATTTGGATTGAGAAAGAATAATTTTGGACTGTTTGGATTGAACTCCATTGCACCTGAAACTTAGTTTTCTGTTCAAATTACACAGAAGAAATTCTGCAAAAAAACTAAGGAAAAGTTTCCCAGATCTTTTCCTTTTTCTTCCACTTTTTCTGCTAAAGAAAATAGATGGAAAGTATTGCTGCTGTCCCTCATAGGAAGCACAACCTTAGGGTTTTATCATGAGTCTATTTATACCACATGTAATAGTTATCTCATTACGATGAATGCAATTAAATTCAGATCCCCAAATTTTACAGTTCTCATAAACAAGCAACAGTTGGATCTCATGTAGTCTTAATTCTTTATATGCCCATTTTTATCATGGTAGCTGTAATAAAGTTGTACAAATTTTATTATTGTTAGCCTTCTAATGTTTGTGTTCCACAAGATTCTGATGGAACATTTTGTTCTTTTGTGTATAATGTTTTGCAAGGCTCATGCTGACTGCAACTTGTGAAGGTTTATTATTAGAAATGACCTCTATATTGGCATAATTTTGTTTTCTGAAGTTAACTATACATATATACTATGCAAAGTTTTGAACTTGACAAGAGTAGATTCTGGTTTGATGATTTTGCAAAGTTAAGCTTGTTGATTATTTTCATAGTAAAATGTAGTTTTATCAGTTCGATATTCATTAATCTTGTTTTTTATGTGAAGAAAAGAAGTTTTCTTTGTTCACAAAATCATTGATCAACAATTTTCTAGATTATATTTTCTCTGACTAATTGTCAGCTTTATACTACCATGCTCAGTGAATTAAATATTTTTGTTGGTGCCAAAGCTTGTTGTCATATTTAACTTG
Organism: Alpinia galanga; assembly: GCA_037177395.1. Classification (NCBI taxonomy): domain Eukaryota; kingdom Viridiplantae; phylum Streptophyta; class Magnoliopsida; order Zingiberales; family Zingiberaceae; genus Alpinia; species Alpinia galanga. Next base: position 2,407,950 of record JBAMHZ010000008.1, on the reverse strand, counting down.
GTAGGGGTCTACTAAAATGCATTTCATTTTCTCATTAATGTTTGATCAGGGCAAGATAAAGAAAAGGTAAACTACAAAAAGAGTCTAACCATGGTTTGAAAACTAGTTCCAAGGTAGGTTTTGATCCACTGTCAGAATGAGATGTTTCAGGTGTCCTGGGTGCTAGAATTGGTTGGTCTCCCTAGCACAAACTCTAAGTGGAGGAAACCACTCAGTTTTTGTGGTTGCAGTAAGCAACAACCCTAGACATTGGAGGAGGAGGATTAGGCAAAGGAAGAGGAATCACATACTACATGTAACTGTGTTGTAGAGGAGGAGATCACCCAATGCTAGTCTTGTGCTGAGCACCAACTATAGGTGGAGCCATAGAGAAGAACTAGGTTGAGGCAGAAAAGAAGTTGCATGAAGCCTCACGTTGTTGTGGACTTCACTTGTGTCTCGTAGAGTTCCATATTTGATGTTTCCATGTTTGCCTTAAGTCATACACCTTCAGGATGCACAAGGAAGTCTTGTGCCTCCAGAGTTCTGCATACATTGTCACCATGTTTGTGTGAAGTTGAACATTAAGTTTCACGGTCTTTAAGAGTTCTAGGTGTTGGTCGGTGGGAAAAATAAGATGTATCTCCTGTGCTAGCCAACACAAAATAATATTTTTGAACCATGGTTTATACTAAAATTTTGTCAACTTCATTTGTGTTGATGAAAGGTTCTATCTAATTTTTTTTCTTCTTTTGTTCTTTGGTCTTTCTACTTGCTTATATCCGTGCCATCCCAATGAGCATAAAACATATCACAAGGAATGCACTACCTTGATGTATCTAAATAAATATAAAAACTCTAAACCTTATATCAGGTGAGTCTCATGCATGGTTTAAAAATTATTCCACACTGGGTGACGTAGGTGAAAGTTCTTGTGTTGTTAGCTACACATAACTGCAGTGAGACACTGAAACCCATAGCATGGCATGGGCAAGAGGAGAGTAGCTTATTCACTAGCGACTAAGCAACATTTGAGAGACGATAACAAGTATCTTGGTCTTCTTCTGTGTCTAGGAGACAACCATCCTCTAGTGATCAAACAATACAGGAAGTGAGGTTGCTTCAACTTCCTTTTTGTCATGAGGGATAGGGCTTAATAGAGAAGTGGCTTGTTTCCTCCAGAGGTTGAGCAACACCTACACTGGCTGAGAAACTTATTCTCTAATGTTCATCTCTTATCGCCACTACTATTAGGGCTAGCCCAGGGCACTTGCACCATATAGTTGTTGACATGATCAACATGTCTTGTATTGGTCGTGGATAGATACCCTAGTTTGGAATGAGATCTAGACTTTTTTTCTCATAGTACATTTGCAATTTTAAATTCATTAAAGAAAAATAATTTGGGGACATAACATTTCCACTCAGAAAAATAATTTCTCTCTTGTAGCTCCATCAAACTTCTTTTCCAGTACACAAACAAAGGCTTAGACCTCTAGTGGGTTCTTCTTTTTTTCTTCTTGCTTCTATTGCCGTTCTTATCTCCTCATCCTTCTAATCAACGATGGTAAATTCTCTTACACCGCTTGCATCAATTGTACTGAGTATCTTACCATGTTGACTCTTAGCATGCTTTGGCACACTTCATCATACATTAGTGTGAATGCAAATAATATTTAATATTTTTGTCATAACTTATTTTTTTAATATTCTAATGAAGTTGATTATTTAATTGAAATTGTGTTATTTTTATGTTTGTAACTTCTTAGAGTTGAATTCATCTTGATATATAAATAAAAGATAATTTAATGATTAAAGCTCTATTTCAGGACCCTTTAACACATGCCCAAGCATGTTGAGGATCATAATGATAATATAATAAAATATTTGTTAGTCTTATTTTCAAAAGAAAATAGTGAAAGAGTATCGAATTAGGAAACCCCTTTTACAACATTTTAGCATTATTAAATGTATATCAAAGAAGGGGCGCCTTGGCGCAACGATAAATTTATTACCATGTGACTTTGAGATGATGGATTTGAGTCTCAGAAATAACCTTTTGCAATAATATAAGGTAAGATTGCGTACAATAGACTCAATGTGATCTAATCATTCTTTGAAATCCTGCATTGGTAGAAACCTTGTGTACCGGACTATCCTTAAATGTACATCAAAGCGCGCCATATGTTGTCATAATATAATGTCAACACTGTTTGTATCATATGTTGTTATAACATAATGTTGAAACCAAGGTTCAAAATATCAATCTATGTTGAAGTTTATGTCTTTGATTGGGATGATATTGTTTTTGTATTGTGTATGATTTGAAATCTCGATCTGTGCTAAGATTTTGATCCGTAATTGGAACATTACAATTTTAGTACCTTATTGTGCCGTGCTGATACGATTTTGATACTTTTTTAAATATAAGACATGTTAAATATTAAAAAAAAATTAAAAATACAAAAAATAACATAAATAATAATAAAAAAAGAAAATGAAAAAAACTCGGCGCCCCTACGACCCAAAAGCGTTTGACCTCGCAGAGGTTGCTGTGGGTATCGTGGCACCCTTGCGACCCCGTGAAGGTTGCCGAATGATCGTGATAATTTTCGCAACATTGTGGAGGTCACTACGACTCTGCCGAGGTTTCCATTACATTATGGATTTGTGACCCCGTGGAGTTGCCATGATGCCCTGACGCCCTGCATTGTTGGTGCTGGACGATAGGCGAAACAATAAATTTTGCTGGTACCGCCTGGTACGGTAAAAATTTTAAACTATGGTATTGTGTTGAGTTTGAAGGAATTAGGAGATGAAGCAGAAGAAGAAGACATTATCTGAGCCAAATAGTATTGAGTTTCAGTAATTTATTCTTGGAATGATAGGGTTTGACCGTTTTGCCCGGTATGGTTATGATATTTCAAACCATGGTCAAAATTGTACCATGTTGGTTGGGAAAACTCTTGCCTAGAGTGATATTTATATTCCTTGATTGAATACTAAGATAATTTGACAATAAAACAGAGGAGTAATTTTGTTTATGGTGTCTATTTTATATCATACTGTAAAGGTTAGTTCATACTTCATATCCTATATGGGGTATCCAAGCTATGCATTTACCAATAGCACTGCAGTGTTGTATAACCACGACTTTCCTCAATCAAATTCTAACATATATCAGAGTTGGTCAACTTTTTTTCTAGTGATCGCTGTTTAATGTATGTATTCAGAATTCTTTGGCTTAGTGGTTGGATAATGCACCAGTTTTTGCTCATCTTACTACAAATTTTAACTTGTTCATGGTGCTTTCACTTGTTATTTGCTGCAGATATCTTCTTAGAAGGAGTGCTTTAGAACTCTTCATGGTTGACCGTTCAAACTTCTTTTTTGATTTTATTGTAAATCTCTCTATCTCTCTCTCATATATCTAATTACATAAATCTTGCAACTTGGTTCATGCTTTATATTCTTTGACCTTGTATTGTCTTGACCCATTACAGAATATTGAAAGCCGTAAAAGTGCTTACCGTGCAATTGTTCAAGCTCATCCTCCACATTTGAATAATATTTATCTTGCTACACAAGTCTGTATACTACTTCATTGTCATGCTAGATTTTTTTTTCTTCAAATTCTAGTTTGATAGCTTTCTTTTGCTTACTAACCTGCATTATGATTCTAGAAGCCCGAACAAATTCTTAAAAGAACTCAACTTATGGAGCGTTGGGCACGATGGGAGGTACATATGTAACAACGTTCCTTATATATGCTGCATAGGCTTCTTAGTTTATATTAACTGTGCACGTTCACTGGTTGATACACTCCAATTGCACTTCCTTGCAGATCAGCAATTTTGAATATCTAATGGAGCTGAATACATTGGCTGGCCGGAGTTACAATGACATAACACAGGTGATTTTCTGAAGTTTTCAATAGTAGACATCTTTTACTTCCTCTGTTTCAGGAATTTATATAGTTATTATTTGTTGCAGTATCCTGTTTTCCCCTGGATTCTAGCTGATTACTCCTCAAAAAAGCTGGACCTTCAAGATCCAGCAACATACCGGGATCTGTCAAAGGTCGATAACTCCATGTTTAAGGATTGTGCTTTATTGTAAAAATATTACAACTAGAAATTGATTAATCATGCAGCCCATTGGTGCACTTAATCCTGAAAGACTAGGAAAGTTCCAAGAGAGGTATTCCAGCTTTGAAGATCCTGTCATTCCCAAATTCCACTACGGCTCACACTATTCTAGTGCTGGAACGGTAATTGCTATTCTATTTGTTTGTTGCTTCTTCATAAATAATGGCGCTAAGTGTTTCATATGTGAATGCATTTGCGAACCATTTCATGCAAGGTATTAAATCTCCACCCATGCTGGGTGACACCACCCGGCACAGTACAGGTGGCCGCGGGGACACAGCGGCATCGCGTAGCCTCTGCGTTGGCCGCGGCAGCGTGCGCAGCCTTCGCGGAGGCCGTGGAGTTGTCGCACAGCTTCCACGGAGGCATCACACGGCCTCCGTAGGGGCTACGGAGGCGTCACACGGCCTCTGTGGGGGCCACGGAGGAGTCCCGTGGCCTCCGCAGGTTGCTGCCGCAGCC
>JBAMHZ010000008.1:2322383-2341111 GCA_037177395.1 Alpinia galanga | reverse complement strand
CAATCATGATCGAAAATACATCAGAAATAAAAGAGGATCAATGAAGAAACGCATCAAAATAATACACCAAGTTACTCGCTAACTTTAGAATTAGAGAAACTACTCTATAAAGGAGTTACAAAAGATAAACATAATAAAATAAAGAATTCACCCGACGTCTTATGTCTCCTCTCCTTGACAGCTCTCCAAAATGGATCGCTGTTACCAATCTACTATATCCTCGCCCTTTGTCCCCTCTAGGCTTTGATGCCCCCTACTGAGAGATCCTCTATTTAGAGATGATCTTTAGTGCTTGCCTTAGTGTCCTATAGCTTCAGGATGTGATCAAGTCCTTGGTTGTTGAGAAAAAATAGAAGTTATTGCAAAAAGATAGGGGTTGAGAAAAAATAGAGTTTGTTGTTGATTTAATGAGGCTGAGGCGTGCCACGACCGTGTTGGATCCCTAGAAAAATGAAATTATGCTAATAAAATGGCTAAGATAGATACAAAATAAGTCTGAAGATCTAGATATAAAACGCACGCATCAGTAGCCTTGAGTTACTCCTCCAGTTAAACAACCACAATAGAACTAGACCAAGCTAGAAAGTAAAAATCTAATTGAACTATCATGGGAGATGGATGACCAAGAAGGGACTTGACATGCTCATATGGTCCACTAAAATGTTCCCTTTATTTGCAATGTCGTTCTTGTCGAAAGTCAACATTATGAAGTGGTGACCTCTGCATTGGAGTGTGCTTTCTCAGGAAGAGGCCAATAGGTCTACTCAAACGCAACCTTGACATCGCGAGTAGATTTTCTCAGCTTCTTTGGTTGTTGTCAAAGGAGGTAGAAGATCTGTTATTGCAGCATCTTTGCATTAGAAAAATATGAATCCTCAATAATCAAGCTTGGGATAACTGTTCCATCAATATCCTACTCATCTTCTTTGACCTTTGCTGCAGAACAATTGGTAGAGGGATCTGTTGGTGGCAAATGAAAATCCATTTTGAATAGTCAAAAAGGGTGTAAAAGTCCACACCTTCAAATAGGAATGAGGATTCTCTCAAGGGTTGTGGCTGTGCCAGAGAATGACACAAGACAAGGTGGATGGCTTGCGTTGTGTCCAACAGTGTCATGAACAACTAGGGATGATGGAATGCGACACGATGAAGGACGATGTGGTGCCAAAGCAGTCTTGAGATGACGAGTCAACACACCCGAGGGATAAAGCCAAAAGGATGTCTCATGCTAATAATTAAGGGCCACATAGAGATGAACATCTGGATGTACGCACGGAGGAGAGGATGGCTATGATATAATGTTAGGGGAATTATTCCTATGCAGTGCCTTTACCTTTATATATATCTATATATAATGAAAGTTGAATATTACAGATGGCTTATGTGCCCTTTACATATTGCACATGGGCCCTTTGCACATAACTTGTCGTGTGAGTTTGATCTTTTTTCAATGCTCAATCACTTTGAGAAACATTATGCATAATTTTTGATAACCGGTATCTATCAGTCATCTGCTTATGATTCTTCCTGTGCTACATTAAAAGAGTATCCTTTTAAATATAGTTCTGATTAATTCGAGAGTACAATATAGACAACTTACAAATCTATGCTTATCAGTATTTTACATGAATATATTGCAGATGTGTTGTAGCATATGCATCAGATTTAATTTTTTCTGGTGTCAGTCTAAACCCTCACCGGAGAAGGGGGGTGAAAACAGCATCATTAAGTTTGGATCATTCGTAAGAACCTTTTCTGGCTTGAATTTAGTACTTTAGCTAATGCTTTTAGACCTCATTAAGATGAAGAGTTTCTTTTTTCCTTGTATTTACTTTTTTATTCTGTCACTAATTTCATAATAAGTATAATGAGCATTGAACAATTTCATTCTTTTTACCAATATTTTTCAAATTTATTTTTATCTGGAACTGCTCTTTTTTTAATTTCATTTTGTTTCTTGTACTTGTGTGATTGAGTACTAATCTTTTCTGCATGTCTTTCTAATAGGAGTGTCCTTAAATGTCCCATTACTACAGAGAGCGTGTGACAACCTCAATCCTTAAGAATTGACTGTACATGTACTAGATCATCTACGTCTTTCTAATAATTAATCATTTCATTTTCTCTTCTGATAATTAAGTCATTTCATTTTCTTTTTGGTTCCTGGTGGCACTGCGAGTGAGTGTAAATCCCCCATTATTTTCTGGAATTTTGCTCTCCCTGCTCCCATCTTTTATTTGCCTTTTTTTAGCATCATATGGAGAGTCTGGCAACTTCAACCCTAATCTCATAGGTTCTAAGTTTCATAATAAAGAATTGACTATACATGTACTGGATGATTGATTGCAGAAAACCACAATGTTTTATTTTGAAGCTTCATAGGTGTTGCTTGTCAAGGAACTGTTTCTGTTCCCTGACCTTATGAGAGCTTTGCATTTGCGACGATGAGCACTTCACAGCCTAGCTTGTTGATTCTTTCAGGGTATAGGCCCAAAGGCAACTGTGATTATGAAATTTCCCTTAAGTGCATTATGCACCTTCTATACATTATTGATGGCTAGTTCAACTAAAATTGTTTTGCCTAGTGCACAAGGTGGCTTGTGTGATAGAAGCACATGCCATGTGATTGTTAAATAGAATTACAAATCAGAATTAAGATGAATATAAAATCTGTTCCAAACCATGCTGATAATTTCTTGGTGCAGCCATATAAATCCTAATTGGATAAATGTATGCATTCCATTCTTAACTTCGAACACCAACTTTCTTGGTAGCAAACTTTTAGCTTTACTTATTCTACAGCAACTTCAAATTGGTAAAAAGGAAAAAGAACATCACACTATTCATGCAAATTCATGCTAGGAGATTAATGCCTAGTCTGTCTGTGCACTGCTTAACGCCAACATACATGGAGAGACAAATGTCCTGCAATTTTTGTTAGCTCCACTGTTGTTAAGGACAGGATAGCAAGTGCCTGAGACACTTAAAAATTTACATCTAGGAACAGTCAATTTTGTGCACAGTGATGCATCAAAATTTAAAGGATTATACACAACAAAACACTAAATTAAGAAAAGATTCTGAAAGCGTTTGTTGTTTTTTCTTTGCTTGTCTTTCTATTATTCATGACACTGTTTAATATATCTACACTGACTTTTCTACTTTTGCAGTATCTGGTTCCACAGGCCTGTAAGAGCCGATGATTGGTTGCTCTTTGTTGTGAGTATCGGTCTGACCAACATATTGCTCAAATAAGTAAACAATGTTTTTCTTACTGTGTAGCTCTTTTTCAACACAGATTGAGAGCCCATCTGCCAGTGGAGGACGTGGGTTTGTAACTGGTCATATGTTTAACCAGAAGGGGGAGGTGATTCTTTTTTAAGGGAAAAAAAAAAACTCACATTATGATTTTGTTACCATTCACTGCTTTCAAGTAATCTGCTTCTTGCCTTTACGCAGCTTATTGTGTCGTTGACACAAGAGTGTCTAATTAGAAAGCCTAATCAGAAAAGCCAAGTCCCGCATGCAAAGCTCTGATTTCTACCTCAAATTTACCTGATCAAGTAGTGTATGTTTCTGATTCCAGATTGTGAAGCGATGGCATTAAAAATAGATTAAGAAACATGTAAGGGTTCCTACGTTTTAGTTATACGAGACTTGGATGCATGCTGCAATTCCTGTGCATTTTGCAGCAATCCAATAAATGCAAGTACGCTCCATAGTTTTTGAAATTGTCAGGATTGATTAACTTATATGTTATGTTTATTTGGAGGAAGGGAAATGCAATTAAATCGCTAATATCAATTATTTATTTAAAAAGCAGTGAGGTAGAAGAAATTTAATTTCTCTATTTTACTTAAGATTTAAGTATTTAATAAACATGTCATTATTTCTTTTGTTCTACTTCATCCAATGCATAAGGAGAATGAAATAGAATCAAAATAATAAATATTTTTAACCTTTTATTTACTCTTTTACTTTTTGTGTTATATAATGGAAAAAATTCAAAGTGCCTAATTGTAATTTTCAAAACATTGTGGATTTTTTTTTGTAATATTGTAAAAAAATTAAAACCCACGGAACAGTTACTTTCACAAAAAAAATTTCAAAACTTTTTATCTTCCGTCACCTCTCTTCCTATATTAATCTAATTTCCTTTCACAAAAAACCTCTTCGTACTAGTTTTTCTCTGTGTTGCCATTGCTGCTGCCTTAGTTGTCGCCAACTATTGGTGATGTCATATATATTTTTTTAATAGTCGTACTATCGATGCTTCATAATAAAAATCTTCAATTTAGGTGGAGTTTTCCTATTTGTTTTTCTTTTAATGACTTTTGTGCATGATTAATGATTAAGTATTATGAAAATAAAAATAAGTAATTCATGATGATTTGGTTGTGAGATAGATAATAGATTAAGATTGCCTGTTATGATTTAGATATATTATTAATTAATCGAGTACATGACGATAGAAAAATGATTTATAAATTTCCCTACTCTTGAGATGGAAAATAGATTAAGCTTTCTATTCTAGGGCTTAAATTATTTTTAAAGATATTTAGTAGATATATTTGCATGAAAATTTAAATCAAGCCTCAATTAGAAAAAAAAAATAGTGATATATCAATTAAGATTTATATTTTATTTCATAGAAAAAAATTTACTATATATATTTTTATATATCCGTTGCTTGGTCATATTTCATTCATATTTATTTGATTTTTTACATTCTTTGTTTATCAAATCGTTGTAATTTATAAAAATTTATACATTATGTTTACAATAGTAAAATTTCAAAGTTTAAAAGATAAATAGGAAAATAAATTTTTTAAAGGAGAACTCAAGACTTTATGAGAATTCAATATGAACACATGACGAAAATAATTTCATGGAGAGTTACCTAAATTAAATTTTACTATAAAAAAAAGTAGAACCGTCACATTAGCGGTCCCCCACCGCTGCCCCTATGTGTGGAGGAGGGTAAATCAGGAACCCAGGACGGCCAGCGCAGAAATGCGGAGTCATCGGTAGTCTGACGGTGAAATCCAGGAATCGATCCCTTGCCCTTTCGGACTTTAATACGGCTGCGCTGGCCGTCCGAGCAAGCCCTGGGGGCTGTGCTCAGTGGTTCTAAGATCTGTAATTAGGTTGACTTGAAGGTAATTGGAGAAGGAATATTTGCTCCATCTGAGAGATTGAAAATTGCTAGCGAGATGAATTCTTGGGTGAGGGGCATGGAGTGATTGTTGGGGCTTGATGACTTGCAAAGAGGTAGACTTAGAAGTGATTGGAGATGACTTGGGGCATCCAAGGGATAGAAAATTCCTGAAATGTTAACTTGACATTAACTCATCTGGAAGTGGATTTTATAGATGAACAAAGAAGAATGAAACATTGGAGCAAGCTTGGAGGACTTAGTGCATTTGAGGGATTAGGGGCCTAACACGAGGTGAACTCGAGGGCAACAAAAAACATCATTAAGGTTGAAGATTGGAAACAATGTGAATCATAAGAGATTACAAATGAATGAAATTTTAGGGCATCACTCTTTTGGGTAATATCATCAGAAATGATGTGCATGACTAAATAGGGGTTTATTCTAACTAGTCACTTATTAGAATCCTTCAACCAAGGGATAATAGGTGCAATTGTAGTTGACATTCAACTTGATTCCGGGATTTTACATTGGGTTATGTAGGTATTAGCCAGGTAAAGCAGGAATTTTCAAGTAGATTCACTAGAGGTGAGTCTTAGTAGACTGGATGGTTTAGTCAACTCTTAAGTCCTAAATGGTATTCAAGTAACAAAGTTCAATTAGATTGAACTAATGATCGTTTGATTAGGAATTCCCAGTCGATTGATATGAGAGTCTCTAGTTGCTCAATGACTAGAATTGTTTTAGTCAATGGCTTATTTCTAGTTGACTGGAAGTACGATATATAGTAGTTGGAGCTTGTTTTATATAAGCAATTGAGGTTGTTCGGCTTGGTAAAGGGTGTATTAAAATAAATGTGATCTTGCTGTGACCAAGTGCTTAAGCTGAATAACATTCTAAAGGTTTACAATTTGAAGCGAAGCTTTTTCTATAAGTTCTTGATAAATCTTCTCTCCTTAGCTTACATTGTTGCTTCTTTTTGAGAGAGGAGATGCATTGTAATTATCTCAACTTTGAAAGACTTCTTTGTTTTGTATAAAGGAGTGATTGATAATAAGATTTGTGAGAGTGATTCACCTAATGAATTGATAGATCATGGAGAGAAGTGGAGGTCCTACCTACGTAAAATCTATTATTAGCATTCTATTTGTTGTTTTACTTATTTCCGTTGCATGTACAATCTTGGCACAACCAACCAACTTACATATAAGCACCCTTTACTAGTAACAAATTTGAATTGTTATCATAGAAGAGATTTTTATTTTTGGATCACACGTGAATTGATAGGCCGTGGAGTAGGAGTGGAGCTCCAAATCCCATAAAATTGTTTTTAGCATTGTATTTTATTATTTTACTTATTTCCACGACTAACCAACTTACACATGAGTACCTTATACTACTAATTTTATTTTTGAGTCACCGTCTATTGACTCATCCCTCTAGTCGGTTCAAGCCATATATCTTTATTGATATATAAAGCTATCAATAATAGAAACAAGTGGTAAAGTAGAAAGATAAGAAGCAGAAAATAATTTACAATTGCTTATTATATATGAGAATGCACTTGGATTAAGATGATAGTCTTGGTAATCTACCAAGGAAGTAAAAACATAATAGGTGATAATAGGTGTAATTGTATTAAAGTTAGATGAACCTAAGTTTTAAAGTCTAGTAACCTATATTCTCGATCCATAAATCAAGGAATCCCAAGGCAGCAAAAACATAATAGGTGGTAATTGTAGTAAAGTGAGATGAACCTAACGAGTTCTAAAGTCTAGAATTATTTGTCAGAACTGATCGTCATTGGATGTTGGAGTAGAATAAAGGGTGGCTTTTGTAGTGGGTGGTTTTTATGACTACATTTGCTGTCTAACATTACCCCAATAATGTCTTGACGAATGGTTGGTCCGATGCAATGAACATAGGGTACAAATAGCCCTATACTTGTCCTTCACAATCTTATCCAATAACATGAAATATGACTTTAAGTGGAGAAGATATGCTGGCACATGCTAGGGCTACATGAGAGACTTGTGCCAAGACATTTGACAAGGATGCTAGTGGCATTGACAAGTATTATTACAGTGAGAGTCACCTAGTTAGATGAAGAATTTTGCCAGTTAAAATTCTTCATGTTAGTGGCATTTGGTCACCTGAATGTTTATTGATCGCTCGATTCTGCTTACATTATATCTGCGCTGCTCAATCAACTTCCACGTGCCTTTTGATTGCCTGATCCGAATCCTGTGATAACATATTCAAATATATAATGGGTAATGCTGTGCATTGATTAATCGGAAGATCCGAGCGAACAAAACCCCTATTCTGATCACTTGAGTCTACTTGAGTTGAGTTTACTCTCGTCCTGAGTACAGGTCACTCAATTCGTCTCACCAGCTTATCTTGCATGGATTTTCTCCTAGCTTTTTGTCCCTCGGATGCATTGAGCCCTTTCGGCTTGCTCCTCCTGCATCCTCATTTCATTGAAGTACTCTTCTGCCAAGCTCCTCGCACCTCAGATGCATTGAGCCCGTTAGCTCCCTTCCTGTGCTATCCTTTTTACTTGCTTACGTCTTCTACTAAGATCTTGCTGTCTTCGATGTAGCGTATCCTTTTCTGTCTCTCGAATGTCCCATTCCACCCTTCATTGTACTCCATTGGATCTTGAGCCATTGGGTACTTATGTGTTCTTTAAGTCTTTGCACACTAAGATACACATATCAGAAACATCAACAAGGGTTAACTTAAACTTATTTAATTAAACATCAAAATCAACCACGATTCACACCGCTTGGGGTTCCAGCGATCTCTTCCTCAATTGATAGGGTACTAACATAAACTAGAGCTCTAATATTGTGTTGTTAACATTCTCACTATTATGGAAAAGAGTAAAACGAGAAATAAAGTAGATATTGTTGTAGATACGTCGTTAAAAGTTGAAGTAGTAGTAGGAAGGAAGATAGAATTTTAACTCTTAAAATAGTGGCAACAAAATAAAATATTAATGTAATTAGTGTATATATACCTAAGAGAGGATTAGATATATATATTAAACATAAGTTTTGGAAAGACTTAGATGACATAGTTCAAAAAATTGTCAAATAAGGTGATTTAAATAGGTGGAGATCTAAATTGGCATGTGAGAGTAAAAAATAAAGAATATGATATGGTGCATGAAAGCTATGGTTTTAGAATAAGAAATTACGAAGAAAAGTCTATATTGGATTTCGTGATAGCATATGAGCTTATAATAGAGAAGAGAAAAACACCTTGTTACTTTCAAAAGTGGGAACAATAAGTTCCAAATTGACTTTGGTCAGGAAGAGATAGAAAAATTTATAAAGATTGCAAGGTCATATCTAGAGAAAATACAATCACTTAATATAGGTTAGTGTCGTTAGATACATGTCTCAAGCATAGTACAGTAGAAGGGATTGTATGACTTTTTAAATTAAGTGATGAAACTTAAAAGATGAAACAAAGTATCCGTAGGAGAGGGTAGAGGTATAAGTATTCAGAGAAATACATGGCGACTCGAATATGACGTAGGATAAAATGACATTAAATTTGAAAACGATAGTCAAAGAGTGTTCTTAGTGAAGCTAAACAACCAATAAGTTATTGTATACTTGTAAGTACGAAAAAAGCTTTAAAAAAATATATAGTAGCTAAGAAAGAGATTAAAAAGGCAGTGGGTGAAGTTAAGATGAAGCTTTCAAATGTTTGTATCAATAGGTTGATACTAAAGAAGGGGAAAATGACGTTTATAGAATAGGTAAAGCGAAAAAGAAAAATAATATAAATTAAAGATGAATTCAATAGGATACCAGTGAAGGATGAAGAAATAAAGGAGCGATGAAAGTTATATTTTTATTAATTCTTTGATAAAGATTTAGGTGAGCAACTTGACTTAAAAATTTAAGGATGTTAGAGGAGAATTCAAAATTTAGAAGTACAACAAGTGTTACATGGCATTCAGAATAGAAAAGCGAATGGATTGAATGATATTTCAATAAAGGTATGGAAGTACCTAAGGTTGTTGGGTATTGAAAGACAAAGTTATTCAATTAACATTGAAAACGAAGAAGATACTTGATCAATAAATGGTAAGTAACACTTGTTGAGGAAAAATTCTTAGAGACACATTTAAGATGGTATGAATATGTACTTAGGCGATCAATAAATGTCCTAGTTAAGTGATGTGAGACCATGATAAATACCCATATTAATTGAGGAAGAGAGATCAATGAAGACTTGGTTAGTAACGACAAAATAAGATAAAATTCATTTGATGATATAGTAGAGGATCAAGTCTAATGGTGTAAGAGGATCATTATTGCTAATCCCATATAGTAAGATAAAGAATTTATTGTTGTTGTAACATTCCCATTGCAGTTATAGGCAACAATGTTATCTTTATTTTATTTCTAGAAAATAGATACATTTATGTCAGAGATCTATTGTGTCTTAAAGAGTCTCCTAATATGAGTTATTTGAGACAGTTGTCATTTACGACCCAAAGAGAGGAGTGAATGACCCAAAGCCATGAATGACTATCCGATGTTCGCATTAAAGTGAATGGCTATCCAAACAGTCTACTATGGACTCTCACCATTCAACACTGTTGTCTGGGAGAAAGACTTCAATATTTGAGAGGGTATAATAGATACTTTCGACTGAAAGGAGAGAGGTGATAGATACTTGTTGCAGTGCTTGAGCTACATCAAGAAGAAAAAATTACTGACCCTACCTTGGGATGCACCATATACAATTTTTAGCTTTTGTCTGGGGCATGGTGTGTTTAAGATGTACTCGATTTTATAATGAAATATTTGAGAAGCATCTCATTTATAAATACCAAATGAACAATGAGCTGACAAATTTGGTAGTACAGTACAACTTAATTACTAATTGATTCAATGAACTAAGATTATCTTGAGAAAGTTCCAGTTTAATAAAAATAAAGATCCTCTTCATTTTGAATTAATTGTTTTCCATTTTTTATTCACATGTGGAGGATCCATATAGGGGATGATTGTGATTGTATTATTCATGTGTCATATTATCAGATTCTTACCCTTTTCTTTTTTACCACCTATCAAAGTAACATTTTGTTTAATACGTAGACAAGTTGGTTATCAAAAACAGACAATAGCTGTGCCTTTTTTTTTATATATAAATATAGCTTGTCATAACCTGAATAAGACGTTTTTTTTTGGCATCTAAGAGAGATTTGGTCATGAGGTTTGCAGGTTGAAACTCTGGCTTTTTGTGGCCTATGTTGTATCTTTTGTTTCTTTAGCGGGATCTGTGGGCTTACTCATACAAGACACACTTACAGATAAAGGGCCCTCCGCGTGGACTGGAGTTGCAGGTGTTTTACAGTGCGTGTTTGTTTTGATAAGGTATTACTACTCTTCAAATATATGGATGGCTATTGAAAGTTACCTTTAATTGATGTTGAGTTTATTGGCAGCGGGTTGATCTATTGGACTTCTCATTCAGAAGAGTGAGTGAACTATGGGGTTAGTGGAAAATTTCAAAGGCCAACATGAAGTACCTTGTACCTATTACGTCATGTTTTGTGCGATTGTGAACCGGAGTGGTGTACATGCATAGCGAACCTGTGCATGGTGGTATGATAAATTGACTGAGTGCTAATTAATTAAGTCTCGTGCCCCCATACCATCGAATGAATATGCAAGGTCTTTATTTGCTTCGTGTTAAGATGGCCATTCTGCAGGTTTTTGAATACGGGGAACATAGCCGATGCATATTGAGGGTGGTCCCCAAGGTAATTTGCTCCTAACAATTTGACATAAGAACAAGTAAAATGTTGATTCGTCATTGCAAGAGATCCCTATGCGAATAGAGCTTCCATACAAAATTAGGCAAGAGAGTGGCTAGGCTAAGAAGTAACATATTAGCTTAGCAAAACCATTTACATGCCTTAAAGGAATACTGTTGTAGGCAAATCTAATAACAAATACACCAGATGCAATCCATCTCTAGTAGGGGTTTTTTTTTTTAGTGAGTGATTCACATACAATTGAGTGAATCACTTCTGCAAGTTCACTATGGATGTCTTCTTTTGAGAGGTGGTGCCAGTGTTGTGTTTGTGCAATCAATCATACTCTTATGGATAACTTCTTTCTAGAGATGGAGCAAGCGTTGTGTTGGTGCAACTAATCACGATGCTAAATATGCGGTTTTGATGGTAGTGCAAAATTTAAGATAATATTTTGATTTTTTACATGAGTGTCAAGTGTGTAGGTATAGAACAGTTTTACATGTATTGCAAGTGTGAGTTGATCAAGAATTAGATATTTGACAATTAAAAACCCAAGAGATAAAGGATTGGATACTTAGTTGATTAAAATCTTAACAGGTTGAAGGATCTGGTTAAGGATCTAATGGTAGGCAAGAAAAGAAAGTCTTAAGAGGCAATCTTTTGAAATCGAGGATCAAAAGCAAGGTAGCTTTTTTGGCACGATGAAGTCTTAGAGGCGGAGGCTCATGGCATGTAAATAATTTTTGTGAGATGAGTCAGTGCACTTGTACAATGAAATATAAGTGGGACTAGACTTAAAAAGAGACTACCTTAAAAGTGAGACTCAGAAAGAGACTACTTTAAAAGTGGTCATAGTTAGAGGTATAGTCAACTAGAATTGTGTTTGACTTGATTAGATTAAGTCAATTAAGTAGATAACTTAGGCTTGAAAAATACAATCATTTTGTTTAGAGGTTAGTTGACCACTCAGTTGATTGATACATGACTTACTATAATTCAATAATTGATTGGTGGCTCACTTTAATTGATTGAAATGGTCTAAGGTTGAAAAGGAGTTTAAGGCTTTTATCGTACATATGGAAATATGGAATCATGGAAAGATTACACTTAAAGTTTAAAATTTTTCATTACTAGGCTTAGAAATTGTATTTTCCTTGTTCTCAAATTCTCTCTCTTTTTTTTTTTTTGGTAGACAAACTGTCATTCATTGTAAGACGAGTATGTAAGGTTTTAACATCTTTGGTAAGTTTACTGAGAAAGGGAAAATATAATGGTTTAGAGGTGATCTACCGAAGGATTATAGGTTGTGAAGTAGAAATTGAGAATTTTAGACCATATAAATTATTTTGTTCAATTTGCTTATTTTGACTTTCATATTTGTTCTTTTATGTTTTTGTTGCATTAACTCAAGTTGCATGGTAAGTAAAGAAATGAGTGATAGGTTATTTGCCCTCGCTAGCATCTCAATGATCCAATGTGGCCCACCACTCTTGGAGGAATATTCGCCTAAAGGAGTAAATTCAAGGATGATTATGTAAGAGTGTTATAGTTGTTGGTGCAATAATGCCATGTGACTTTCATGTAGTTTTAAAGTTCGAACCAAGTTTTAGGAAAATTAATTTAACATGTGTCAAGTGTATAGGTGTGAGAAAACTTGACGTATATTATAAGGGTAATAATAGAGGTTCAAGTGAGCAAGGATTGAATGCTTGGCATGTTGAAAGCCCAAGTAGTATGAGTATCAAGGCAAAGTTCAAATAAGTCGTGTATGATTGAGATAACGCTAGAGGGAGAAGGGATGCATAAAGGTATATATTTTTTGAAATGATAATTTATTTTAATTTAATCATAGTATAAAATAGAGGAATATAAATATAGCAAATATCCAATATAATTTAAGTAAAATGATTGTGTAGTAGAAATTAGATCACAACTATAAGTATAATGCAATAAAAATAAGATAACACGCCCTCAAGGGCTTGGTGCAGTGGCAAAGGTAAAAAAAATCCCACAGGAGAACATAGTTCGATCCTTTGAGATATAGTTTGTTGATAAATTTTAGAAAAATCCATGGAGGTAACTCTTTATGTAGGAGTTTGTTTAACGGATGGAGTAAGACTTCAATATTGGATAGCCTTTTAGGGATGGTGCAATTGCGGAGTCAGATTAAATTGCTAAAGGTGCGAGCGCTTCATTAGTTTACCCAGGTGGTTAGTGGAGATCCGCTGGGGCTTCAACTTCTTTAATCTCAGCTGTTAAAGGGTGACCCGATCGAGCTGATTACCCTCAGGGATTAGTCGGCCCGAAGGCTCAGATACCCTGATGCTAGTAAAAAAAAAACAAAATCAAATAAATTGATTTAACATGATTCGGTCACGACATATTGATTCTCTAGGTGGATCAGTCATGAATCACACCTCTAATCTTCTGTTTTCTAGAATTCTTTTGGAGGTGGAGAAATATTTTATAGTATTTGATGATATACAAATAAGTAAGTATGTCAATCAAATAAAAATAAAGAATAAGTAAATTTAGACTGCTAACAATAATATTGAATTGAAACAATGTTGCCTAATAAGAAGCTTTGAGTGATTAAAACACTTGTGAGTAGCGTAATGAGTATGTAGATGTTGATAATTAGTAATTGTTATGTTGAACATGAACTTTGGCTTTCTTTTGTAGAAATCTCTGAGTTGCTGGTGTGACACTAATTCAATCACTTGGACTAGCTCTGATTGCTCAGACTCTGCTATCAGCTTCATCCATAAAGAAATTAAATCTAGTTGATGTGGTACCTATCTGGTTGCTCGAACCAACTTTGATAGCCTAAAAGCTTAATTAATTCAGATTTCTAACCAACTCATTTGAATCAACTCTTTGGATCGCCCATAAAGTTTTTGATCGCTTGAACTTGCTTCAATCACCTAGACTCTCCGAGTCTAGCTGATTGACTTGGATTACTTTTCTGCAACATAGAATTAGTCCACAACTAGCATATAATTAAAATTAAGTTTGAATAATGGCTATTATCCACCTTGACTTCGAAATACTAAATGATTTCTCTGTCAGACTTGTGCTTAATTAATGAGTCTACCTTCATCCTAGAAAAGAGAACTTTCCTCAGTGTTAATATATTTCATTGAGCTTATCTTGCCTGATTACCCAGGATTTACCTTTGCCTCATGTTTGGTTACCTGATTCATTGGGACTTTCGTTGCTTCTTGATTTTTAGTCTCCCTAACCCTTAGAGTTTCTTCACCTTGGTGTTGGGTCACCTAACCCACTTGCCAAATGTCTACTTGTCTTAACTCATTTGAACTTACTCTTTCTAGTGTGTATTCACTTAACCCACTAGCGCTTCTTTTATTTGATATCCAATTACTTGACTTACTACGACTCCTTCTGTTTAGTACCTGATCACTTGGTTTACCAAGACTTTGTCAAATTTTTTTGCACCTGCACATTTGACACACATGCATTAGATCACATATGATTTAACTTTAAATCCTTCTGTCATACATCAAAATATAAATTCGATCATATGGTGTTTATTGAAACAACAATCAATCTCTTTTTAATGTATAACAATATGATTAAAGTTAAGAGAAAAATAATGCAATAGAGAAAACAAAACAATAACATGAAACTATACAATTATTTAAAAGAATGCAAATTTTAAGTTAGTTTCTCCCCCTTTTTCAAAAATATATTTTCTCTCTCTTGAATAAAGTTTTAAACTCTTAAAATCTTACTTTATAGTCTTCTTCTTGGCTTCCTCTTATTTTACAATTTTCTTCTTCTCTCCCTTTTTAAAACTTTAAGCTCTCTTTTCTCTCCTTTTTTACTTTTATTTTAAAACTTTAAGCTCTTTTTTCTCTTCCTTTTTAAGATTTTAAACTATTTCTTTTCTTTTCCTTGAGCATATATCAAATTGAGGGAACACTGAGATGAGGGAGAAATAAAATACTTAGTTTCCAAAATATATTTTCAAAACTTTGAAAAAAATATTTCCAAACACTTGTTTAAAATTGTGAAGAAAAGAGAACTGTGAAAAATTTTATGTTTTCAAAATATTTTTACATAAACAACTCTCTTTTTCAAAACAATATTTTTCAACATATATATATTTTCAATATAATAATTTTCAACCAAAAAATAATTTTTGCAAAATAAGTTTTCAAAAAGAGTAAAATGAGTTCTAAGTTTTCAAAATTCATCTATTTTTTATTTTGAAAAAAAACTTTTTTTTAAAAAAAATTATATATTATATTTCCCCTTCTATTTTATTTTAATTAATGCATAAAAATATAAATAAAAATGCAATAAATCGTAACAAAAAAAATAAAAAAATGTTTTGGCAAACATTAAAAATAAGCATAAAAATAAAGTATTAATTGACTAAGTAATCTAAATGAGCATGAACATAAAGTAAAACAATAAGAGGCATATGAAAAATTAAAGTATAACATCATAAAAGATTTTGGATGGAAGCGTAAAGCATGCATAAGTAAAATTGTAGTATTGAAAAGTTAAGGTAATCAATTCAAGTTATATAAGTCATACAAAATATTTATTCTATGATACATAAACCTAGTTTTTTTTTACTAAGATACTAAATTTTGCTTTTGTTAAAGGTTTTGTAAAAATATCAACTATGTGAGACTTAGATTCTATATATTTAAGTATTGTGTCTCCATTTGTTATATGATCTTTAACAAAGTGATGTTTAGCCCTCAGGGCTGACTCGATTGGTAAGTGCACAGGGGTAACTCTTAAGTGAGCAGGGATTAATTCCCAGAGAGGTCATAACTCTGGGCCATCGACCGATCCTCTCCTTTGCACTTGCCGCACTTGAGTTTCTGATTTACCCCTCCTCGGTAGGGGTAGCTGAGGGGGGCTGCTAATGTGGTGGTTTCATATTTTTTTTTTTAACAAAGTGATGTTTGACTTCAATATGTTTGATTTTAGAATGATGCATAGAATTATTTGTTAGATTGATTGAACTAATATTATCAATTAACACTTTAACTTTTCTATAGTTTAGTCCATAGTCTTCTAATGTGTATATCATCCATAATAGTTGAGGTACACATCCATCCAAAGCCGGTCATTGTTGTTTAAGGGTTCTAAGTGAAATTATAAAATATATCTCAATTTTATTTTTTGAATATGCACTATTTTATTTTTTTTAAATATTAGGCCCTAATTAGGGTCTAAAAATTTTTGGGCCCTGGGCAGAGGCCCCGATAGCCTTGGCTCAGGGGCGGCTCTACATCCATCCATTATAATATATTCAGTTTTAGTGGTAGTTAAGACAATATAATGTTTTTTTACTACTCTAACTAATTAAAGATTGACTTAAAATTGGATAACTACCATGTATTTTTTTTAATCTAACTTACATCCAACATAGTCTAAATATAAAAATCCAATTAACTTAAAATTTTCTGTTCTAGAATACTAAAATCCTATATTTAATGTTCCCTTAAGATATCTTAAAATTCTTTTGACAATTGATAAGTATGACACCTTAGGATAAAATTAAAATTTTGCGCATACCTACTGCAAAAATTATATCAGGTCGACTGGTAGTTAGGCAAAGAAATCCCCCTATAGTACTCTTATATTACTCAGCATCTATTGACTTTCTATTCTGGATCATTATCTAGTTTAACATTTATAGCCATTGGTATTACTATTTCTTTTGAGTTTTCCATTCCAAAATTTTTGATTAACTCTTTTGCATATTTTGTTTAATATACATAATTACCTTCCTTAATTTATTTTACTTGTAATTCTATAAAATAATTTAGTTTTTTTACTAGACTCATTTGGACTTCATTTTCCATTATATCTGTAAATTCTTTAAAAAATTTACTATTAGTTGATCTAAAAATTATGTTATCAACGTATACTTCAGCTATAAATATATCATGATTACAAGTTTTGATGAATAAAGTTGAATCAAATTTTCCTTTCTTAAATCCTTTTGAATCTAAATATGTTGATAATCTTTCATACTAAACTTTAGGTGTTTGTTTTAGTCTATATAATACTTTTTAAAGTTTAAGTATATAATTTAGACAATTTAGATTTTTAAATCCTGATAGTGTTCAACATATACTTCTTCTTTTATAAAACCATTTAATAATATCAATTTAACATCCATTTAGTAAAGTTAAAATCCTTTATGGACTGTAAAAGCTAAAAGTATCGTAATAGATTCTAATCTAGCTACTGGTGCATAACTTTTATTGTAGTCTAATCCTTCTTCTTGGTTAAACCTTGAGCTACTAGATGAACTTTATTTTTAATAATTTTGCCTTTTTCATTTAATTTATTTCTAAAGACTCATCTAGTGTCAACAATGATTTTATCAATAAGTCTTGGTATTAAGTCCTAGATTTGAATTCTATCAAATTTAGCAAATTCTTCTTGCATTGTAATAAACAAATCTGGATTAAGTAGTGCTTCATCTATAGTTTTTAAGTTCAATTTTAGATATTAAGACAGTTTGACTTAAGTTTTGATAAAATAACCTAGTACTTACACCTTGATTTAGATCTTCTATGATTTGTTTCATTGGATGACTTATATTGGCTCTTGATGTTCTTATATTTTGTAATTCATTTTGGTTGACTTATTGGTTGATCTTCATCAAAATTTTGTCTAGCTCTATCTAAATTGTTGCTTTCTAGGATTACTTTATCAAATTTTAGTTGGATATCTTAGTCTATTTGTATTCTAATTTAGTTATTTTCTCTTACTGTTCTTTTATTATGTATTCTATAACCCCTACTTGTTTCTTTGTCAATTTTATTTGAAATTTTAATAAGTTATCTCTAGTATTTAAGATATAAGCTTTATATCCAAAATCTTTGAAATATTTTATCAAAGGTGTTTTATTATGATAAAGTTTATAAGGAGTTTTTTTTAATGAAGTTTGTTTACATGTATTCTATTTTGTATGTAACATACTATATTAATGATTTTTGTTTAAAAATAACTAGGTAGATTATATTCACTTAATATAGTTCTAACTACTTCTATCAATATTCAATTCTTACATTCAATTATACTATTTTATTGTGGAGTTCTTGGGAATGAGAATTCATGTTTATATCCATTACCTAATTAGAATTTATTAAACCTATGATCGTCAAATTCTCCTTCATAGTTACTTCTAATTTTCTTAATTTTAGTGTTCTTTTCATTTTTGACTAATTTAATGAATTCTATAAACTTTTCTAAAGTTTTATCTTTATGCATTAAGAAGTAAACCTAGGTGTATCTAGAAAAGTCATCTATAATTACTAAACAATATTGACTTTCGTTTAATGATTTCATTTTATTACTTTTAAATAAGTCTATATGCAATGTTTCTAGAGTGAAAGTAGTTTAATTTTAGTTGATTTGTGAGTGGTTCTTATTTGTTTTCCTTTTTTGACATGTATCACAAATTTAATTTTTATAGTTAGTCAAAATTTGTAAACCTTTAACTAAGTCATTTCTACTTACTTTCAAAATATGTCTTAGATGGGTATGGCCTAGTCTCCTATGTTGTGACTAAGTTTCCTCTTGATGTACAATGAGACACTTAAGTTAGAAAGAAGTTAAATTGATAGTGTATATATTTTTTTAAAATTGATAGTGTATATTTTTTCCTTTCCTAATTCCTAATAGAATTAATTTTGGTTCCTTAATGGATTTAACAAAACATTTGGGTTGAGTGAAATTCTACTTTGTACTCAATATCACATAATTGACTTATATTAAGTAAAT
>JBAMHZ010000008.1:2209642-2222041 GCA_037177395.1 Alpinia galanga | reverse complement strand
TATGGAAGAATGACAGAGCATTTATCAAGGCCAGTCGAGGCAGTTCATAAGCCTTCGAGCCGGACCTCATTCTTATTCAGCTTAGCTGGCCGAGGCAACTCGTAAGCTCTCGTGTCCGACTAATGCCCATATTCCCCCTGCTATGGTAGATGAGAGGAGTAGAGTTTAAGGTAGAAATATTATGGAAGAACAATGGAGTATTTATCAAGGCCGTCCGGGGTAAATCGTAAGTTCCCGAGCCAGACCTCATTCTTATTCGGCTCGGCCCGCCGAGGCAACTCATAAGCCCTTGTTTCCAACCGATGCCCACGTTCCCCCTGCGGTGGTGGATGAGAGGAATAGAGTTTAAGGCAAAAATATTATGGAAGAACAGCAGAGCATTTATTAAGACCGGCCGAGGCAAATCGTATGTCCCCGAGCTGAACCTCATTCTTATTCAACTCGGCTGACCGAGGCAACTCGTAAGCTATCGTGTTTGACCAATGCCTATATTCCTCTATGATAGTGGATGGGAAGAGTATGATTTAAGGTAGAAATATTATGGAAGAACGGTGAAGCATTTATCAAGGTCAGCTGGGGCAAATTGTAAGTCCCCGAGTCGGACCTCGTTCTTATTTGACTCGATTGGCTGAGGCAGCTCATAAGCCCTTATGTCCAACCGATGCCCGCATTCCCCTTGTGGTGGTGGATGAGAGAAGTAGAGTTTAAGGTAGAAACTGTTAACAGTAAGCACTACTCCTTGTTTTAATGTATGAAACTGGCTGCTAATCCAAGGCCCCACGATCTGAGACTGTTTCGACGGGTAATTCACTAAAACACTCTTCCTCGTTAGAGGTAAGAGTTTTGATAATACAGGAGATAGAGAAGAGGGTAACACTCCTACCCCTTCTCTTTTAGCAATAAAGAATGAAAGAAAAACTAAACAAAAAGTTACCCACTTAGATTAGAAGATGATGGCTCGGTCGGCGCGTGAGAGTCGAAGCTTGAGCGAAGTAGCACCTTTGATGTAAACTTAATTGTTGTAAAAATGAGTACCTAGAACCTTCCCATTGTCAACAGAATGTACATAACTGTCCTACCAAAAACTTGTATTATTATTGGAAGAATATTTTAGAGCATGGCATACATTATTTTTAGTTCTAAAATGGTATCATAAAATCAATTCATAGTCTTCCTTAACTCAGATAAACCTTTGTGATTTACATTAATCACCAGGTAAACACTGGAAAGAGTATCAGTGTATATAGTGGCATATATTGTAGACTACAAGGTAGTCAGATTAAAAGTTAAATTATCTAAACATTTTTCGCATCAATAAACAGATAAGTGTTTGCTCCTCGTTTGATTACTTTTAACTCATTTTAATGATATATTAAGATTTTGTTGTGAAGAAGGTAATATTTAGTGAAAAAATTATTAGGACCACAATTTTCAATCCAACAAAATAACATACAAGTAGGAACAAGTACCTTTAAGTTGTTGTTCAATAAATGCTTTTCCAATTTCTACAAACAAAGGATCCGTTGCATCTAAAAGATATGTGCAACACCACCTTAGATCACTATGAATTGTAAACCTGCAACCAATTAAAAGAACACAAACTTAGTAATGGTAAAACATAACAAGACGGGAAATGATTTAATACATCAATAAGCAAAAATGGATTTGATTTACTCATCTATAGCAAAGTCCAAGTAGAAGAGTTGTGAAAACATTAACAGGAGTGACCAATAAAATGAAATACAAGTTGGGAAGTATGGTACATAGATAGAACATGTTAAAAAGGATAAGATTTATTGGTCTTTGAGGTTTATAAATACATAACTTTAGACATGCTTCATGATATAAAATAAATAATTTTCCTCTTAATTTGGTATCAAAGTTTACCTGGCTCATCTCCACCCCACTTGTTCTCCCTAACTCCTCTCATAAAAATACCTAATCCCATGAGAAGCAGCATTTTCAAAACCAGACTAAACTGGCCAGTATCCAGGAACCTAGTACAAACTCAGTCCAATTTATCACAAAAACCACTTGGAATGGAAACCAACAAAAAGTGGAAAAACATATAACCAGGAATCAGAAAGCCTTGTGGTCAGTATTTTTCTCCTTTACATGGTTTACCACAGTTCAAAGCCCACGTAACTCATTTTTCTTTCTTTTTTTATTTTCTATTTTATTCCTGTATTTGATCACCCTCTTCTCTTCTGTTGCCTACATCACCTCTCCTCCATGGCCTTGGTTTGTTCCTCAACATCAGATCACCAGTTACACGAACATGGTTTTTCAGAGTGTTTCAGTCTTTCAACAGTTTCTTTTTAAAAAAATTCTTTTTTTATTACTTTTCTGTTCCATATTAATTGAATTTTTATGATATGGTTCAAATTTGGGGAAAGGTTGCTCCCTGGCTTCAGCTTGATCTAGTTTTTTTATAAGTTTTTGTTCTGAATCAGTTAGCATCATATTGCTTAGCTTGTTTCAATTTTGCAATATATCTAGCTTTGAAACAATTTCAGTTTCAATGCTTTTTATTTTCAGATTGAGTAGGTTTCTTTATTAGCTTCTGTTTTGACATTGTTTTCTTCCCAAGCTTCAGATTTGATTGAGTTTCCAAAAAGTTTTATAAATGAGACATATTTCATATCTGGCTTCAGAATGAGCGAGTTTAGAGATAATGGGTGAGATTTTGAGCAGCTTCAGTTTAGAGATAATGTTCTTATCATGTTTTAGAATGGGTGAGATTTGGATGACTTTCAAATCTGAAACAATTCACATAAAGTTTAGGTACAGTGTTTTAGACCTAAAACAATGTCCACATAAAGTTTTAGGTTGATGGATATATTGATATGTTATGCTTTTCCACAACTTGATAGAATCTATTCCAGCTCTTGATCAGGTTTGCTTGCTTAGGTATCAAGTTGCAGCTTATGTGATGTGATGAGGTTTTTGGTAGTTTCCCTGGCGAATGTTTCTAGCTTGCTCAGTTATTAGATTTGTTTAGATCGTCGTTTATAGAATAATAAATACCATCTACTAGATCATGGAAATGAGATATTAAATTCACATTTTTTTTGGGTAGCTTTTAAAAAAATTTATTTTAATTTAACAATGATTTCAACAAAAAAAAATAAGTGTTTGTTTTGAGTAATTCTTGAAAATTTCTTATTTTCATATTGTAGAATATATTGAAAATATAGATAGGATTAGATATTATGGACAACTTTTATGGGGAGATCTTATTTGAACAGATAAATATGGATATGTTAATTTAGATTTTATGGACAAATTTTATTTAATTTATTTCATTCCATAATTAAGTAGAAAAAAAAGTGTATAAATAAACAATTATCCTTATATACAAATTCATTCAAGAATTGAGAAATAGAAGACTACTTCTCTTTTCTTCATCTATCTCGGCAAATTTATTAATGGTATCAAGGTCATCTACAATTTGCTATTGAATCTATTCTGTAACAAAGGTTACTTCCGGCACAGTAAGTCATCAGCCATCTCTTTATTCAAGCGCAGCAAATTCTCTGCGACCCTAGCCTTGTTCTTGCCTAGCCATGTCAACCACTAATATTCCCATTGATGCCATTATCGCACCCTCACCTGAAGGCCCAAAATATAAACTTTGAAATGCTGAGAATCACATGGTGATGTTTTGGTTGATAAATTTGATGACCAATGAAATTGAAAAATACTTTTTTCTCCATCAATCTGCAAGGATATATGGGAAGCTATGAAGAAAACTTAATCACATTCAGACAATACGTCGGAGATGTTCAAGGTCGAATCGAATCTTCATGACCTAATACAAGTCGACGTCGAACTCCATTAGAAAATCAATGAGCAACAAAGGACCTTTAAGTTTTTGTTCGAGTTAAACTCCTCACTGAATAACGTACACTCACGCATTCTCAACCTCAAACCACTGCCTAGCATATGTGAAGCATTTACTGAAGTCCTCCGTGAGGAAAGCCAACAAAAGATTATGCTCAAACCAACTATTACTGCTAAAACTTGTGCACTTACGACTCGTTGATTCCAACCTCATCTAAACAACGACAGTCATAAGCCTCAACAAAATGATGGAGACACTCAATCACGACGTGGTTATCCTTGGTGCAACCATTGTCACAAAGTTGGACATACTAAAGATAAGTATTAGGTGATTCACGGGAAGCCACACGACTAGAAGTCCAAGTTGAAGTGCTACCCACAAACACACATCGCCCACAATCAGTCGTCGACAACCAACCCCTTCGGCATTGAACAGATTGATTTGCTGATAAAGATGTTGCCTGACCTACCAAGCAATGAGAGACTTAGAAAGATTAAAAATTAGGTCCAATCTGAAATTTTAGCCCACTCAGATAAAAAAAGAGTCGCTACTGCCTCAGCCCATCTAGAGTTCATTGGTTACTCAGCCGAAAATGAAGGTATTTTTCTTAATACCTTAAATATAAACAGGTGTCTCGGACGATGGGTTATTGACTCGGGTGCATCAAATTACATGACGGATGATATATCTCTTCTTTATAATTATGTGTAATGTCAAGACAATTCTACTATTCGTATTGCAAATGGGTATGTCATAAAAATCACCGGTGTTGGTTCCGTAATGATAACACCAAATATATACTTGAAAATAAACCTTTATATTCCTACACAGAACTACAATTTATTGTCCATAGGGAAGCTGACTCATGATCTAAAGTGTCTTACTAAGTTTCTCCTAAATTGTATGAATTTAAAATGCGAAAATGGAGAAGACAATTGGCAGTGCTGAATTGTGCTCAGGACTCTACATTATCAATGGGATCTCGCCTTACTGCGATAATTTAGCTAGCTATCACTCTACATCTTCTAACAATAAAAATGTCAAAATCATATTATGGCACTATCGTCTTGGTCATCCAAACTTTACTTATCTTGCAAAATTATTCCTAAACTTATTTCTTAATGAAAATGTCAATTCTTTTCAGTGTAAGAACTTGCTAAACATGCACAAGTATCTTTTCCGTGCTTAAGTTACAAACTATCTAAACCCTTTTCGCGCATACATAGTGACATTTAAGGATCGTCCTGTGTTAAAACCCTTACAGGAAATTATTAGTTCATTTCATTTGTTGATGATAATATTCGCTTGACTTGGTTGTTTCTAATAAAAAAAAACATCTACAGTGAGTCATATATTTGAACAGTTCTATATTATGATTCAAATTCAGTTTCAGACATCTATTAAAGCACTCAAAACTGATAACATCAAAGAATACTTTGCCTCGAATCTTGGCTTCTTTCTATCCTCAAAATACATCATCCACCTTAGTTTCTGCATTGACACTCCTCAATAAAATGAGATTGTCGAACACAAGAACAGATATCTTCTCGAGGTTGCTTGCTCACTCATGTTCTCTTCCAACGTTCTAAAATTTTTTTAAGGTGATGCCATCTCTACAGCCACCTATCTCGTCAATCGAATGTCCTATCGTGTTCTCAATTTCCATAATCCAATTCAACTTCTCCCCAAATCATACCCTCACACTATGACAATCTCTCAAAACATTCATACAAAATATTTAGTTGTATATCATTTGTTCACATCCACTAATACAATCGTAGTAAACTTGATCCAAGATCCACCAAATGTATCTTCCTCGGCTACTCACCGTTCCAAAAAGGCTACAAATGGTACTCACCTGTCACCATGAAAACCTACAACACCATACATGTCACTTTCTTCGAACAACAACTATACTACTCCAATTTAGATATTTAGAGGGAGAATCTAAGTGAATATCATCATGAATCACACTGTTTAGGATTGGACTCCGACATCATTGATCCTCTATCAAATCCCCTTGCGTCATATTCCATATCTTCACCTCCATCACCTACTCCCATAGTGAAATATTTCGTGTATATACAAGAGGAAAGACGCATTCAACACCAGTTCAAGAATCAAAACCGGATCCAACTCCCATATGCATTCACTCAGGTACGACACAATCATGAAATCTTCACCTGTGGATGATAACCTTAATATTTCAATTACTTTATAGAAGGGAGTTAGATCTTGCACGATGCATTGCATTGCTAACTTTATTTCCAACAAAGGACTGTCCTCAAATTATAGGGCATGTGTCGCCACCTTTGACAAAATTCAGATTCCATTCACCATTGATAAAGCTTTCAAACACCTTGAATGGAAAAAAGGTGTTGATGAGAAAGTAAAAGCCCTACAAAAGAATGACACATGATCTGTTTGTGAACTACTAAAGGGAAAAAAACAATTAGGTGCAAATGGATTTTTAAAGTCAAATACAAAGCTAATGGAACAGTTGAAAGACTAAAGACACATCTTGTAGCCAAGGGATTCCCACAATCTTATGGCATCGATTACCAAGAAACCTTTACTCCAGTAGCCAAGCTTAACACTATCAGAATTTTATTCTCTCTAGCTGC
The DNA here is from genome assembly GCA_037177395.1 of Alpinia galanga. NCBI lineage: Eukaryota > Viridiplantae > Streptophyta > Magnoliopsida > Zingiberales > Zingiberaceae > Alpinia > Alpinia galanga. The sequence continues at coordinate 2,215,573 of JBAMHZ010000008.1, read as the reverse complement.
AAACAAGGACTGACATCTACACCAACTAGACGTCAAAAATGTCTTTCTAAATGGTGATTTAAAAGAAGAGGTTTACATGAAAATCCCCCCAACCTTGGCACCTATAACAACAAGGTATATAAGTTTTACAAGTCATTATATAGTCTTAAACAAACTCCCAGGGCATAGTATAATAAGTTTACTTCTTCTGTGATAAAGCATGGATACACTCATTGTCAAGCATATAATATCTTAATTGTAAAAATCTCTCCTGAAAAGCAGATCACCATTCTTATTGTTTATGTCGATGATATCATCATCACCGATGATAATAAGAAAAAAAATTACAAATCTAAAAGGGCTTCTCACTCAGAAATTAGATATCAAAGATCATGAAAATCCTAAATTCTTTCTTGGCATGTTACTGGAACGATCTAAACACGGAATATTCCTCTCACAATAGAAATACACGAACCTACTAAAAGAAACAGGCATACTTGGGTGCAAGCCTATAGATACTCCGATGGATACCTCTAACAAAATTGATTCTAGAAAAGACCATGCACCAGTAGACAGAGGGAGATATCAATGATTTGTATGACACCTCATCTATTTATCCCACACATGACCTAATATCGAATTTTCCGTTAGTGTGATAAGTCAATTTATAAATAATCCTATAGAAGAACACATGAATGTTGTCTACAGAATCTTGAGATACTTCAAGTGTACCTCAAGCAAAGGGTTACTATTTCAAAAGAACAAAGATGAAGGTATACATGTGTAGTCAGATGCAAACTGGGCTAGGGATCTTACAAATAAACGATCAATTTTGGGCTACTACACGTATGTTTGGGGTAATTTGGTAACATGAAGAAGTAAAAAGGAGTATGTGGTTGCAAGAATCAATGCTGAAACAGAATTTAGAGCTCTTGCACTCGGAATTTGTAAAGAAATATGGATTCACAAAATTCTAAAAGAACTCAGATAAAGTTGTTAAACTACAATGTGACAATTTAACAACCATCAGCATTGTAAAGAATTCTGTTCACCATGACAGAACGAAACTAATAAAATTGACAGTCATTTCATTTTAGAAAACATGGCGAAAGGAGCTATGGAACTCTCGTATATTCCTTCATGACATTAAATAGCAGACATACTTACAAAAGTTCTCCTAAGTATCAACTTCGAAGAACTATGTGACAAGTTGAGCATGTACAATATGTACAACCCAAGTTGAGGAGTGTAGAATATATTATAAATATGGATTGTTGATTTAGATTGATCTGATTAGATATTATGGGCAGATTTAATTTGATTGTATTTCATTTTATAATTAAATAGGAAAAAAGTGTATAAATAGTAATGATTCTTGTGTACATATTCATTCAAGAATTGAGAAATACAATATCAATTTTCTCTCTCATCTCTTTTGGTAGAATTCATTAATCATGTATAAGAAAATTGTCAAATAGAATCAAGCAGAAAAATCAGCTTGATTGAAGGTATTCACATCCTCATCAATCATCCAAAGCATCTTCATGCTCCCTTAACAACTAGACCCACAAGTTATAAATCAATATAAGCATGGATTCTACTCTACAATGTCAAGAGAAAGGACCGTGATAAAGGACTTATCCTATAATGCCTCTAGAAAAGGTAAACTAAATAATTTCCTCGATTTTTGAAACTTATATGCTATATTATCCATTAGAAGTGAAAGGATCAATTAGGATAGATGGACATGAAGTGCTTCTTCCACTAGGATGGCAGCGACTTTCAAGGACCACAACTGCGTCCACTAAAAAGAAAAAAGAGAGAAGTAATGATTACTAGGCGAAATTGAGAGAAAGGGAGGGAAGGGAGCCAACATAAAGAAAGCATCTTGGAATAAATCCTAAACCTAAACTCCTTAAATATATAGACATCATGAAAACCCAGAACCATATGAACCAAGAATATAATTGAACTAACCCAAATCATCTAATTTGGCCTCGGAAATTCTAAACTATGTAAACCAAATCAAGTCTACAACAACAACCAAGTCTTATCTTACTAGGTGGAGTCGGCTATATGTATCCTCCTATGTCATTGGACTCTATTTCCTATTATATCATCATCTATATTTAAATAAATTTTATTTTGTTTTATCGTTGCTAACTAAGTCTTCTTCAATCTTCCTCTTTCTCGTTTGATTTGCATATTTATAATAGTTTCATATTGCCTAACTGGAATATCTGTCGATCGTCTAAGCACGTATCTCTACCATCTTTAATGTGTCTTTCGAAGTTTTCTCTTAACAAGTGCAATCCTAACTTTTATTCTAATATTCTCAGTTCTTATTTTATCCATTCTCATATGTCCACACATCCATCATAACATCCTCATCTCTGTAATTTTTATATTTTGCTCATGTTTTCGGGTTATGATCCAACATTCAGTTCCATATAACATAGTAGGTTGTAAAACTTTTTTTAAATTTTAAAGGTACTTTACGATCATAAAGAACACCTAATGCTTTCCTCCATTTCAACTATCCTGAAACCAAGCCAAACCTAAATTATTTAATTTGGTTCAACTCTAACTTATCCAAACCAAGCCAAATCAATTAATGTGGTTCAATTCCAACTTATCCAATTTAACTTGAATTTGAATCTAGTGCAATTACAAACAAAATTTAATCACATCGTAATGATTAATTAATTTTTTAAAGATATAACATTATAGAACTCTCTAGCTTTCCCCCCTTTTGTTCTCTTATTGCTCATGCTTGGCAAGTTATTCTTATTGGCTTGGGTCTGCTCTAGTGCCTTGATCCTAGTAGGGTATTTACCTACTATGGTTTTTGTTGGATGTTGAGGTGATGACACTACTAGGAACTGGTCGTCTGAGGCATCACAGAAGGGGCGCTTGGCAAGAATTGTGAAGGGAGCAGAAGTGTGCTTCTGTTTTTGTCCTGTTGTCGTTGATAGCAGACAACAAGTTAGAAGAAAAGTTGACATTGTCCACATGGTGGTCATGTATATTTCACATGCTAACAGTTGGGATCCTATGGCATTATATTGGTGCAAAATATGCTTGAGATGAAGGATCTACAAGTTCTGAGCTGATGGATGCAAGGGCAGGCAATGATGGAGATACGTTTGGATCTCATGGATCCCTACACCAGCTCACCAACTAGTGTTGATGAATGATTAAGGTAACGGATATGGCAACAACAATGGTGTGTGCTATTATAAAGCAACATCTTGTTCAGTGTTGGTAAGTTAGGAAGTGGTTGGAGAGATGCTTCATGTTGAGTGGCAACAATGCTTCATGTTCTAACATTCTAACATTCTCAATGAATTAGGTGATTATAGCATACAAGAAGAAAGTGTTGCCCTATACTATTGAACTTATCGTGATAAATATTTTATGACATATAGGGTATAAGGCGTTGAAGTTCAAGATCATTTGTATAAGTATGCATAAATGATATTTTGCTAATCTTATGAACAAATTCATTTTATATCATTCTCTTGAATGTTTGTCTCACCTTGCTAGGGGTTATAGTCGATGTTGATTTATCATTTTTAACATCTCTAATTCAAAACTGAATATGAAATTTTTATTTCATTCGACTCCTTTATGGAAGGTTGATGTATTACTAGAAAAAGAATTTGACTGTTTCCAAAACTATTTGCTTACTAGATGACCCCTTTGAATATTTTTTTTGATAATCCAGATGTCTAAGCTTTGCTTGATTAATCTTAAAAGTAGATGACCTTCCCCTTGGTTCGCCTATCGAGTAAATCCGAAGCATAGCTTATGCATACTTAAAGGCTGACCTCCAAAATATTCGTCCTTAGTGGGATTTGAACTCTGGTCCTCTTACTTGTTCCCCTGAGTGTTTTACCACTGCACCACACCCGTGGGGGCGAGATGCCCCCTTTAGGGGAGAGGGATTATATGAAACCCCCCTAGTCTAGTTACTTCGTTGTCTATTTCTACAGGCAGGATTTTGTGGAAAAGAATTTCGTTTTCATCAAACTGAAAGAGTATGCGATGCCTTCAAACTTGTTTGGTTTCAATTTCCCTTTTACAACACCAAAATAGAAAATCTAATTAAGATTGGAACTAAACTTTTGTAATTTTATCTATGGATCCTTAGTCATTCTTATTCAATTGGAAGACGTGATCCAGTTCAAAAAAATTATTTTTCATAACTCCATATAAATAATCCATTTTTCAATAAAAAAATGAATTTATAATAGGACTTTGGATACAAATTGCGAGAATGTATGTTCTTCCTCAAATATGCTATCGAGAGATAAAAGATTAACCCTTTTCGTGGAATAAAGTTTTTGATTGGAGCATGAAAATCTTCCTCAAATATACTATGGAGAGGTAAAGGATTTAACCTTTTTAAGAAATAAATTTTTTGATCAGAGCATGAAAATAAGATACCTCCTCCCTTAACTATTTAAGTTTTTAATAGAACGAATTACACTTTTACCACTAAACTATACCCTATTTGTCGAACAAAGGAGTGAGATGCAATCAAGATAGGATTTCATATAATGGAGGAGGGAAACATAATACAATATATCTTTATTAAGAAAACTATAACAAAGCTCTAATGTTTAGTGTAGCCAACTAAATCCAGGTAAAAAAAATTAAAAGCAAGGCAAGAGATTGTGCATAAATGTGCAAAGTTGGCATTCTAATTTTACAATATTTTTTTTTTATCTCTGGAGAAACCTACGTACTATAAGCCTCAAGAACAGGAAATAGTAATAAGCACAGTGAAACAGAAAATACGAAATGACTGGGAAGAAAATTGGATAGTAGAGGCAAATGTAAACTAGTATGGCTAACCTGGAACTTGCCTCGGTTTTCCTTAACCTTGGGAGCCTCACCTATAGGGATCTATAGTTCTGCCCTGACTAGAGGATTTATTGCCTTGATCAAGGACTTACCTACCTCTTAGATCAAAATCTAACATGAATCATGTCGTTGAAGTGTAGATCGCGCAACGGTCGAAGACCAGTCGACTAGAAATAAGGCCAATTGACTAGTAGCGAAAATCAGCCCAATGAAGACCCTATAAAAGAGGTTTTCATAATGAATTGAAGAAGTCAATTTTTTGAGACTTTAAAGGGGAGTTGCTAATATATTCCAAACCTTTTAAAGGCTTTCCAATGTAACCAAACTACAAGCAAGCATGATCGCATCGTGTAAAGTTGTTTTGATTCAAGTTTGCTCATTTCTCTTGTATATTTGTTTTGGTTGAAAGTGTTTATAAAAGAGTAGGTGTAAGAGGTTTCTCAACCTCTAGAAGGTATCGATCAAGGAGGAAGGATAGTGGAACTATCGCTAGAAGCTAGGCCATGGAGTTGGAATTAGGAGTTTCAAACCATGTAAAATTTTGGTGTGTTGTACTTGTGTTTTCATTTTCTTTATGCTTTGTTTGTTTTCCACTACGCATTAATTTGTTGTAGATGAGCATAAGCATGAAATTGACGATCGAATCAAATCACTATTTACCTCCTCTAGCGATGCCAAGGTCCTAACAAGTGGTATCAGAGCGAGGTCAATTTTCACCGGACTAACTACTGAGGGAGCTAAAGCTAGAGGATCCATCAAGAGCAATGAAGTTTTTGTTGGGAGTTTTGGAAATACAATTAAAGTCTCACATTAGTAAGATATGAAAAAGATCATGTGCTTATAAGATGAAAAGATATCTCCATTGGTTAAGGCCTTTTGGGTAAAATCCAAAAATAAAACAATGAGGGCTTAGGCCTAAAGTGGACAATATCATACCATTGTAGAGATATATAAATCTTATAGGCACCAACAATTAGTATTAGAGTCATGATCCATGTCAAGCCATGCACCTCGAATGAAAGAAGTGAGTCTGTCTGGATTAAGAGAACTTGACACCAAGCAGGAAGTAAAGTTGGGTCAGGA
>JBAMHZ010000008.1:2196575-2209542 GCA_037177395.1 Alpinia galanga | reverse complement strand
GAATTAAGTACACAAAACAAATTTAAATATTCAATTATACTAACACGAGGAGGTTTGTAGATATTGATCAGGATGTTGGCGTCTCCTTAGAGTGCGACGTTGAGGCTTGTAGTTGAAGCACAAGGTTGCAGCACACGAAAGCAAGTTGGATGAGCATGAATGAATGTATTCTCGAATCTAAAGCTCAACCCTATTTATAAACCTTCTCTAAGCGCCTGGATTCCTTTCCAGGTGACTCCACATCAGCTGGTTCATTTAGTATTTTATCAATTCCAGGCGCCTGGACCTGGTCCAGGCGACTCCATCTTGGTTGATTCGAATCTGCTTCATTTCAGAATTTTCTTGTTGCAGGCACCTGGACATGGTCCAGGCGACTGGAATACTTGCCATGTATTTCCTAATAGGCCAGGTAAACTTGCCAACCTGGAATTTCCAGGTGACTGGACTGTTCCAGGTGCCTAGACTAGTCCCAGGCGCCTGGACCAGTTCCAGGCACCTGGACCAGGCTGGTCCAGGTCTGACACTTCTTTGCCTGCAAGACATGATTAGTACAATAATACAAGGTGTTTGGCAGTAGTAATACTGCTCGATCTCGACTTTGGAGTCCACACTGCTCCTCCGTCGGATCGACGCTTACCTTTGTCCTCCTAAAGAGGACTCGACCTCACCTCTATAACGAAGAGTATACCTGCCATCTTGATGTCTAATCTCAACCCACCAGGGCTTCCTGCCAGCTGTCTAGTCTACCTGACCCAGCTGGTCTTCCTACCAGATGCATAGTCTTCCAGACCCCTCTGGACTTCTGCCTAGTATCTGGTCTTCCTGACCTACTAGGGCTTCCTGCCAGATGCATGGTCTTCCTGACCCCTCTGGTCTTCTGCCTGGTGTCTAGTCTACTGATCTATCAAGACTTTCCTGCACTCTTGTTATATAGGTCAGAACACAAGTGAACCTAACTTTAAACTTAGGTTCATATATCAAAACAAGGAGTAGTGCTTACTGCACTAACAGTAATCCCTACAAAGTATTCAGTCAAATCTCCCACACTTCGTCATATAAATGTAGATTAGCATTTTCTAGGTTGCATACTTCAACATACTGCATCTACACCAAATTCTGCCGCTGTTTAACTCTTAGGTTAAAATATATTTAATTGGACTTCATATAATATTAGTAAGGATGAAATAAGATGCTTGCTAAAAATCTGTATCACAAATATTCGAAGTTAAATGTCAAATGATGACAAGCTGCGACATAAAAAGCACAAGAAAGACCAAACTAGTGGCATATTTCCTACAGAAGCCAATGATAACTAAAAGGAAGAAATTTTCATTGTTTGTTAAGTGGAACAATGGATTGAAACATTGTTCCAAGACAAAGTTCCATCCCTAACCGGAGCAATATAGCGTTGATCCCATGAAGGCATAACAACATGCTATGCCAAAGGCACCGAGGAGGAAAGAATCAGCAAGGAGGAAGAGAAGAAGAGATAGAAATTAGCTTATCTTATCAAAGAAGCCCTAACCTACACACTCATGGTCTCTTCAGAAGTCACTATTGCTTGGGGAAGCCGACTGTGGAAGTTGTCATTGCTTGCAGAACAACAGAAGCTTCTCCTTGTATTGCAATCTCCAGTCAGCTTCATGGAACTGCTATTCTATGATTGTGGCATCATTCCCAAGAAGAATATGATTAGATGGATTCATGGATGCCACCAACGCACATTCAGGTTGGTTTATCCTTCTCTTTGTTGAAATTTTAAGTATTTACAAAAAACTAACAGCAACTCCAAACAAAATTCAGAGAGCTGTTTTACCACCGTATGGTGATTTTAAAGAAATTGATTTGGGAATCCTAACAAGTCCAATCAGATTGTCAGGCTACAAACAGCGAACAAAGATTACTTATTCTTTTGTTAAAATATGAGATAACCAACATATTGTAAAGGACATTGAAAGAAAAATTAAACGGATGCCCATGAGGATTGACCCACCCCAAATAATTCAAATATTTGATTTAAATTCTTGGAGGGATTAGTTTTTTTCTCCACCATTTCATTCCCATAACTTCCATAAGAGACAAAACAATTATTATTGTCATGCAAAAGGAAGTAGAGATATGAGATGACCATTTAATCATAAGCAAAATATATCACAATTGTTGGAGAATTTTGGATTGGGAAAATTGATTCCTTTCCATTTTATGATTGGCATTGGACCATCGAAATCGTCGAAAAAGGTTAGTAATTCAATTGCACAGATCATTGAATGAAATATTAATAAATATTTTAAAGATTGATTATGTTATATTTATTTGAGAATTTTAAATTATTTATGAATTAATATAATTGTAATATTTTGAGAATATGTAAAAGTGCTGGTTATATTTTCTATTGTATAGTAAAAGGATAAAGAGATGATCACTGATATATATGTTGTGTATATATATATATATATATGTACATATGATAATTCTTAGATGATGACTTTAATTCTCAACGACATCACAAAAGTTAGAGCTTAAAAAATCTTTTAAATACCAGATTTAATCTTATTTCAAAATTTTAATTTTTTTAAAATAAATAATTAATAAGTTAAATAAATTAATATTTTAAAAATTAGGATCGAGTAAAAGTCAATTTAGCATTAATTCAAGTCTAGACAAGGTGATCAGGATCAAGTAGATTTAAATTGAATTGGATTTAATTATTTTAATCAATTTAAAATTAAACTAAATTTATATATAGAATAATTTAATTCAATCATGGTAGTATTTAAGAATTATTTTATATTTAATTTTCTTTTAAATCTTTCCTAGCAATCTATCTTCTCTATGCTCAAAGAGGTAGTTTTCCCTCTATCGTTAAAAAGGTTTTTTTCTCTCTTAACTTTTGTATTTGCCTATGTAAACAGGTGAAGGAAGAAAATAAATTAGCAAATAAAAAGAAACAACATTCTTATAAAGTTTTTTCCATGTGTTTAATAAGGAAAGAAATAAGAAAATAAATTCATAGAGAGGAAAGGAAAAAAAGAATTAAGAGGGAAAAGAATTAACAGTTTAAAAAAATAAAAAAAAAAGGAAAAAATTAATAGTTAAAAAAACATAGAAATAAACAAATGTAGAAATGACTTATCGCGTAGGACCGCTGGTTCATGGCAACTTCCGCAAGGCCTCACGTGGCAATAAGGCTTCATGATAACCTCACGTGAAGCTTGCGCTTTTGATCTTGCACGAAGCTCGATAGCTGTAGGGCTTCACGCGAAGCTCGCACAACCATACGACCTTATCTGAAGCTCACGTGGCCGCAGGGCTTTACAATGGTCTCATGCAGTCGCAGGGCCTCATGATGGCCTCACATGAAGCTCGTTCGACTACGGGGCCTCATAGTGGCCTCACATTAGGTCACTGTGAATAGCCTCACAATTCTGCTCAGTGCTCATATCAGTGTCAGTGTCATGCTGGTAGGTGAGCAAAATAGTAAATTCCTCCTGTGCTAACTAATACAACTTGATATTTTAAACATTAATTTTAAGTATAAAATAAATGTGTGCATTTAATGAGCATTAACATGTGGAATCATATCTAAAATTATTGACCTTAACAAAGGTGATAAAAAGAATGGTGACAACTATAATACTTAATGCAAAAAGATTCAGTACCTTCTGAATCAGCAAAATGCCTCAAAGGATATCAACCAAATCATACAAGAACTTAGTGTGGGTAACACTGCTCAACAAAGGAAAATCAAAAAGCTTACTAGGAATGCAAAAAAAAAAGATTCTACTGCTCATTCTATTCTATTCTAGTTGTTATCTTTGTGATTGATGATCCCATTCATGAGTGTGAGCAGCATCCTACTGCTCCCATGGGTTAACACAGTTAGTACCTACATGGGTGTTTGCCACGTGAGATCTTGAGATCAATTTTTAGCAGGTGTGAAATGTCTCACTGGTTCCTGATCTCCCCCATGCAAAGGGACCACTGTGTCAAGACAAAGCCTCGCATGATTTACCACCCTTCATTAAGCCAAGGAGTCGGCTATGAGGAGTGTTTGGCATGAGCGTTATCATATTTTGTCTCACCTGAGCAGAATCCTACTCATGGTTTAATTATTTAAGCTGTCGAAGTTTTAATCTGCGATCGAAATGATACAACTTCAGTATTGTATTATGTCGTGTCAATATAGTTTCGATACTTTTTAATTATAAAATATATTAATTGAAAATAAAAAATTTAACTTAAATATTAAAAAATTTAAAAATAAAAAATAAAAAATAAAAGAAACTAAAAATTAATTATAAGAGCAAGATTAATTTAATTAATTTTGATTGTATAGGATTAAAAATAAAATAAAATTATTATTATTCAAATATATAAATAAATAAAATAAATGTATGGAATATTTTTAGATTAATAAGATAATTTTATTAAATTTTAATTGATTTTATTTATTTTATACAAACTATAGCTAAGAGTTGATTGAAATTATTAGATTAGGTTTTAATTAAAATTTAACTATATGTGCTCGTTGTCACCGTGAACAGAAGGTTGTTGCGGCCCTGAAGTGGCCGTCGCGACCACATGGAGGCCGCGAAGGTTGTTCTGGCCCCACGATGACCTCCGCGACCCCGTGGTGCTGATGTTGATGTTGTACAGGTGACGGGCGGCAGGTGAAACAGTAAATTTTGCCTGTATCATCCTGCACGAGTCAAGATTTAAAACCACAATCCTACTACTATTGACATTTGGGTGTACTCTAGGGAGAAATATGGAGGTGTTATTATCACTCGTCTAAGACAATTGACTATTAAGTTTGACACTTATACTAAACAAGTTGATCATAGCATCAAACAATATTTGAGAACTATGTCAAATATGATACATGAACTAAAGCCTAGTCATATTCTCTTTAATGAGCAACAAGTTCATGCTTTAATCTGATCTCTTCTTGACAAGTGATAAGCAATTAGTCATATTAAAACTTTCTCTAATGTTGCTCGCCATGTTAATTTGAGTATGAGCAACTTGGTGTTGTTAAGTCCATAACAAGCATTTTTGTGACCGAATTTAGTTCCAAAAAAGCTTTGGGCTTTAAATACAACAAGAGGAAGAAAAACAAGAAAGGGAAGAATATTGGAGAAGGATCTAAGAAGAAGAACTTTAATCCCAACCATAAAAATATACATAAGAGGTTTGGGAAGAAGAAAGATAAGAGCAAAATGAAGTGTTATAATTGTCAAGCATTTGGTCATTTCGCTCATGAGCACCCTAAGCCTAAAAAGGTAACCCTTAATAACACTTTTGTGAGTGCTACATGTGTCCCTAGTACTATTTTACTAGTTGAATCTTATCATATGTAGATTGTAGACTCAGGAGCAACAAACAATGTAACCAGGAATTGAGAAGTGTTTATGGATTTTCATTAAGTTCCTTGCGATTAAATGTGGATATATATAGGAAATAATGCTAGAGTTGAAGTGAAAAGCATTAACACTTGCAAACTAGAGTTGTATAGTGGCCAAAAATCTTAAATGATGTCTTCTATGCACCAAAAATTCAACATTGTTGCTGGTATCAATTTAAACTTTAGTAGTAGTTTGGCTTTTAGTTTAAAATTTCATACTATGTCACACGGTATGGGTGAAATTTATCATTTCACTCGTCACCCAATACCGGTACCAACATCAGCACATTGAGGTGCAACGGCAACTCCGTAGGGTCGTTGCTTCCTAGGGTCGCAAATGATGTCGTGATGCCGCAATGACCTTTTCTGTAGGGCCGTAGCGACCTCCGCGGGGGCACTATGATACCGACGGCAACTCCGCAATATCACAAGCTCCGTAAAGGCACCATGTACTTTTTTTCCTTTTCTTTTTTTAAATTATTTTTTGTATTTTTAATTTTTTTTAATAATTAGTTAAGATTTATAATTTTAATTAATATATTTTATATTTAAAAGTATCGAAACCGTATCAGCACGACACGATATAGTACTGAAACTGTATCGTTACAATCGAAATTTCGGTACAAATCGACATTTTAAACTCTAGTTTGGTTCATATTTACTATGACAATATCTATTATGGTTGTAGGCATCTTCAGAATTGGTTTATAGTCTTAGATTGCGATAGATAAATGTTTAACCATTATGTTGATAGTTGTGTTTTGTTAAATGTTCATTCATCTAGTATTGCAAATGTGGATGCTTATATCTGGCATGCTTGATTAGATAACATCGAACAAGATATCAACTAAGAATGTAGAACAATTAGGTTCTCTTTCTAAAGTTTATTTGTCAATTTGTGAGCATTATCTTGTTGGAAAAATAACATGAAAGCAATTTGGAAAAGCGATTATGGCAGAATTTTCATTGCGATTAATTCATTCACATATATGTGGTTAATAAATGAGCCTCCCATTTTATTATGAATGATTTCACTCATTTTGCCTATGTCTATTTGACTTCACATAAATATAAAGCACTCGAATGTTTTAGATGTTATGCAAACAAAGTGAAAAATCAAATAGATAGGAGAATAAAGTCCTTTAGAATTGATAGAGGCCATTAATATCTATCAAATCAATTTAAGGATCTCTGCAATGAAAAAAGCATAATTAAACAATTGACTATTCCTCACACAACTCAGTAAAATGTGGTTGCTAAGAGAAGGAATAAAACATTGTTAGATATGACAAGGTCCATGACAGTGCAAGCTAATTTACCTATTTCCTTTTAGGGAGATGCTTTATTAACTGCAACCTATATCCTAAACAAGGTGCCTTCAAAATCATTTCCTTCCACACCATACGAACTTAAGACTGGTACAAAACTGGACCTAAGTAACCTTAGACGTTGGGAATCAACTGCTTATATTTATGACTCTACTAATAATATAGAAAGTTGAGTCCTTAAAGGAAGGTGTATTTTTATTAAATACTCTGTGCAATCTAAGGGTTATCTGTTTATAGGTGCATACGATGATGGCAGCATTACAAGATTGAATCACAAAATGAAACATTTCTAGAGAATGGTTTTCCTAAAAGAGGTGAAATAAAGGGAAATGAACCTTTATTAAAGTTACCTAATTCAAATAATGGTTTGTGCCAGATGAATCATCAAAAACTCAAGAGGATGAGTTACTACTTTATCCTGTTAGGAGTAATTTTGATCACATTGATTTATCTAAACCCTAATTTGGAAAGAGTAATAGGAAAATCATGCCCAAACGTCATTATGAGATTGGAGGGCATGCTTCTATCATATCTCCAATGTATAAAGAAGAGCCTAAAAACACATATAAGGCTCTATCTTGTCCTTCAAGGGACAAGGGACAAGGGACAAGGGACAATTGGATGAAAGTAATGGAAGAAGAGATGAAGTCGATGGAATCAAACCAAATCCAAGAACTAGTTCAACTTCCATATGGCCATAAAGTTATAGGGAACAAATTGATTCTTAAAATTAAGCAAAAGACTGATGGAACAATAGATAGGTATAAAGCTCAACTAGTAACAAAAGATTTTACTCGACAAGAGTATGAAGAAATCTCCTTCTGCTAGTAATGTGATTTACTTCTATTCATCTGCTTAGCTAGTAGGTTTTGTAGTTATGGTCAAGAAAATAATAAAATAAAGTTTGCAAATTGAATAGATCAATTTATGACCTTAAGCAGTCTTCTAGACAATGGTATTTCAAGGATCATATCATCGTGATAGATGAAGACCATTGTGTCTATGTGAAAAGATCTAATAAAAAATTTGTAATTCTATTTCTTTATGTCGATAACATATTGTTAGCTGGAATGATAAGTAGCATATACAAACCATTAAGAAGTACTTGTCCTCTAATTTTGAAATAAAGGACATGGTGAGCAAATTGCCTTCTGGATATTAAAACTTATAGAGATCATTCTAAGAGATTGCTTGCATTGTCTCAAGAATCAAGAATCATATCAAGGATAGTCCAGTGCATGAAGCTCCCACCATGTAGAGTCTCGGGGAACGATCTATTATACGCAGCCTTACCCTTCTTTGCAAAGGTTGTTTTTAGGACTCGAACCCATGACCAGGTCACAAGATAACAACTTTACTGTTGTCTCAAGAATCATATATTAAAAAAAATTTAAAGCAATTTAAAATGTCAAATTGCAAACCCATAGATACTTTTCTAGACAAAGACAATAATTTAAGTCGTGAAATGTACCCAAGCACTTCTGAAGAAATACAATAGATGTCTAAAGTGTCATATTCTGGAGCTGTTGGGAGTCTAATATATACAATGATGTGTATTCGTCGCAATATTTGTTATGTCGTCAGTCTGGTTAGCAAGTATCAATCTAATCTATGAAGAAGACATTAGAGTGCAGAAGGATTCTTAGATACTTAAAGGGCACTATAAATTATTTCCTTTATTATCAAGGAAAAGATTTAATGATTTACAGATGCTGACTAGGATGGTGATTTAGATGAGCATAAATTCACCTGTGGCTATGCTTTCTTGCTAAATAATAATTGCACCCTTAGAGAAGAAACAGACTTGTGTACATTGTCCATAATGAAAGCAAAACTTGTGGCCTTCTGTAGTGCACCAAGGTGTTTGGCTGAGAAGATTCTTATATCCTTTGGGTGTAGTAAGCAGTCCAGTGGGAGTTATAATAATTTATTGTGACAATCAATCAACAATTGAATACACTAAAAACCCTAAATACCATTGAAAAACTAAACATTTTGATACAAAGTACAACTTCACCAGAGATATTATTGAAAAGAATAAGGTGATTTTAAAATACATATCTATGCACTTGATGGTGGTTAATCCTTCTACTAAGTCAATATCTAGATACATCTTTGTAATCACGTTAGATCTCTTGGATTGCATAGAATGTGATTGTAACTAACATGAGTATTTAAGATATTGTGCCCATTATTGTAATGGCATTTAATTATGCATTTTATATGTACACATTTAATTTATGATATATATCCGTGAATTAAAAGTATGCCTGACAAGTTGAAACTGGCTCTCTCACACAAGCAATAGCCTCTAAAATTGGGTAGCATGTAGCGATGAGATAATATTGACTTTATTGTGAACAAATTCATATGTTGCCTTCATAATGAATTACTGAGATTACTTCATGAAATATTTATTTTTAAAATTGAAATAGATTTTCCCACAATCCATTAAACTTGTCTAATAGCCAGTTTAGATTTTTCTTAAGATTGATATTATTGGAGGACAAATGAGGAGAAAACTCAAGTTACATGTTAGTATACACTTTAACTAAGATCTATACAATGTGTATTTTTTTTAAGACATACACTTCCTAGTAAGAAGAAACACATCGAAACACGTGTTTCATTCCACGTGCTGAAGTGACTATTTCGATAATGAGTAGTTGAGTCCCAACTCGTTGTGTGAGATCCACAGGTTTATATAACCTTATTTTATACCCTTAAAACTTTCAACTGCTTCTATACATTATTTTAGTGTTGTTACTTTAGCATACTACCAGTGGCTATAGATGATTCAATAATGTAGTACATGTCTAAGAAAGCAACTAAAATAAAGATTAAAAGATTCTAATGGGAAAGGAAGATTTATTTTGACACCTGTTTTGCATTCACAAGACGACTACTTATGTTTAACTTAGTTGTTAGGACATAATTATGAATTAAAAAATACATAGGCTAGCTTGAAATCAAGTATGCTATTTTGTTTTTGGGGTAAGAGATAAGTTGATTGATGTGATCAAATAAATCTGGGGTATAGGCAGTTGATTGTCCTCGTGCATATTTTGAATTGAGCTGTTGTATTTTTTTAACCAGTGTATGGTTCTGAGCTCTTATTTAACATCCTCGCTAGTCACATGATCCATGTTCTTGTATAAAATTAGTGGTATATAGTTATGATCATACTGAACAAAGGTTTAGCACTCATGTGTGAGTGGGAGATAAAATAAAAATTAAATGGGTCTCCAACGAGGACTAACACAACTCAAATAATTCAAATGTTTGATCTGATTATTGGGGAAAGTAGTTTTTTTCCACCATTTAACCCCCATAACTTCCTTAAGGGACAAAAGAATTATTATTGTTATGCAAAAGGAAGTAGAGACTGAAGGATCGAAAGAACGCTAAAGGGGGGTGAATAGCATTTTTAAAAATTTCTTTTTACTTTTCTTTAAAACACGAGTAAAACAAAGAAATATACAGCGGAAATAAAAATAACACAAGTGTTTTTTTACTTAGTTCACAGCCAACGGCTGCTAGTCTAAGGACCGCGATCCAAGATCATCTTCGAAGGATAATTCACTATTAGAGTCTCTTTCTCATTAGAGGTAAGAGACACAAAACTTTTACAAAAGATACGAAGACGGTAATAAGTCTACCACTCCGATAATTAAAGTACAAAAGCTAAGAAAAATAAGCAATAATTATACCGACGCAGAAGAATAAAGACAAGGCTTAGTCGGAGTAGTGTCGTAGAGCATCAAAGAACGTTTGGAAAGCTTGAGCACTGTATAAAGTTATGTACTTTAGGGTTGAGTTCTTCCTCCTTTTATAGTCTTTCCCAATACAGAAAAACACCTCTTTTCGTTCAGATACATGATTAGGATAGCCTCTTATCTCTTTCATTCTCGAAACTTATCAAATGAGGTGGCAACCATGTTTGACCAGAGCCATCAGTCGATTGGTGCCTTGCACCAGTCGACTAGCACCCCTAATTTTCAACCAACTAGTTGTGTTTCATCACCTGCATCATAGAGTTAGTACAATAAGCATAATAATAATATTGTGACAATCATAGACTGTCCGATCTTGACTTTGGCATCCCTTCGGAGCCCTCAGTCAGATTGATGTCTAAGATTGTCTCCTAGCTAAGGACACAGCCTTACCATCACTCCACACAAGAAGCTTACCGTGCTTACCTTGTTGGACATTCTGGCTAACACCTGATCTTAGCTCGATTATGCACACTTAGCAAAATATAAGATCACAAATAAACTTAACTTTGAACCTTTTCCATAATCAAAACTCAGGTTTGATTATCTAGTGCCCCTACACCAACAGATATCTCGTAGATCTTCCGAGCGACCTCCTCGTTGATATAGTCCTCACTGAAAGAATCTTTAGCAAAATAAACAAAATGCTCCTCACTGAGGCCCTATAAACATGATTGTAGGAAGGGTGACAGATTGAGATTCTAATCAAGCGAGAAAGCTCATGGCCGACACTTGGAAAGCATAGAGGTAGAAAAGGGTCCAAGAGGATGACCTATGATCAGCTTTAGACCAAAAGATCTATAAGGAGTGGTGGCTCTTCATAATGATGCCTTAGTGATCCGAGCTACCATCGCTAAATATGACGTAGCTTAGATATTTGTCGATACAGGTAGCTCAGTCAATGTTTTATTTTAAGAGGCTTTTGATCAAATGCAGATTGATTGTACCGAGATTCAACCAATGAATACCTCTTTGTTCAATTTCTCAGGCCATAAAGTGCAACCTCTGGGCTGAATCAACTTGCCCTTATCCTTGGGAGATGAGTCTTTTCACCAAACTAAGATCACTACCTTTAGGGTGGTGGACTCCACCTCTATATATAATGTTATCCTAGGAAGGTTTACTCTGAACTCCTTCCAAGCAGTGGTCTCCATATATCACTAGAAGATCAAGTTCCCTATCAACAATTAGATCAAACTAGTGGCAGGAGATTAATAAGTCACAAGGAAATGCTATGTGGAGGTGGTGCAAACTAGTTCCAGGAAGAATCGAAGGGTCGACCATGCAGGAGTGTACACTCTCGATGGCAGGCCCCCAAACTGAGATGAAGAGGTTCCCTTGTGGCCAAACCAACCGGATAAAATTGTTAGAGTGGCTACTGATCTCCCTCCAGAACTCAAGCAGAGAGTAGTCAGTTACCTCTTTCAGAACAGTGATGTCTTTGCCTGGTTTAAAGAAGAAGTTTGAGGGATTTCTCCCACAGTGATGGAGCATAAACTGAACCTTTTGCCTGAAGTTTGACCATTCAAACAGAAAAAGAGACACTTCAACCCTAAAAAAGACAAGGGGATCTAAGCTAAAGTCAAGACACATCAAGGAAGTTCATTTTTCTACTTGGTTAGCTATTATAGTCCTAGTACCTAGGCCTGAAAGCAAGTGGAAAGTCTGTGTAAATTTTTGAGATCTTAATAAAGTTTGTTCTAAAAATTATTATTCGCTGCCTCAAATAAATAAGTTAGTGGATTCGACCTTAGGATATGAACTGATTTGCATGCTAGATGCCTATCAAAGATACCACCAGATTCCATTGGCTAAAGAAGATCAAGAGAAGGTCTAGTTTCTGTTATACGGTCATGCCTTTTGGACTCAAGAATACAAGAGCTACTTATCAGAGGTTGATGGATCGAGTCTTTCATCATTAGATCGGTCGAACTATTAAAGTATATGTGGATGATATATTCATCAAATCAATCCGAACTGAGGAAATTATCAAGGATATGAAAGATACTTTTGCAACATTGCAAAAATTCAGAATTAAACTTAACCCGAACAAGTGTGTGTTTGGTGTAAGGAGTGAGCAGTTCCTCAGCTACATTGTGATGAATGAAGAATTGAAGCCAATCTAGAAAAAGTTTAGTCTCTATAAAATATAACATCGCCTCGAAATTTGAGGGAAGTACAGAGGTTAGTTGGAATAATCACAGCCCTATCTCGATTCATTTCTAGGTCAGATGATTGAAGCCTTCCTTTCGTTAAGATACTTTGGAAGTCAACTTGATTTTCATGGGATGAGAAATGTGAGCAAGCTTTTTCTGACCTCAAAAAATACCTAGCCGAGTTGCCTACTCTCTCGAAGTTTGTCGCAGGAAAAAGGTTATGGTTATATTTAGCAGCCGCTGAGGAAACAGTCAAAGTCATGTTGATTTGGCAAGAAGGCGACAAGAAACACCCCATATAATTCA
>JBAMHZ010000008.1:2075522-2101842 GCA_037177395.1 Alpinia galanga | reverse complement strand
TTTCCTTAAATTTAAACTTTCTCTTTTGTCCTTGGGTTCCTCCTCCTTAGATATTGATTCTGGTAGTGCCCTCGTTAATTGCATAAAAAGCGCATTATGTGCTCCTTTCTCTTCCATACGAACGGGCTAACTTCCTTTAGCTTCTATTTTATCTTGGGTGCCATTTAAACCTTCTTTATTTTGTTTAAACACTATAGTGTCCCTTCTTCCTACACTCAAAATATATAATGTGATCTTTATTTTTAATAATTGAAATTATTATACTTTCTATGTTAGTAAAGGGTAGCACGTGCTACCTCCTCATTAGCTTGGATATTGAAGGTTCCTCTCATTCCAATGTCATCAACCTATCCTCTCTTTCAATTCTTGAGATGAAAGCTTCTTCATCTTTCTCCTTAGATGCTCAACACCTCTTAACCTCCAAATACTCCTATTCTTAAACTAATAAGGCTCCTTTCTCAAGCTCATCTTTGTTTTATATCCATGAAAATTTTTCATAAAGCTTTATTAGTTTTGTCCATAATTTCTTGGCAACTCGGTATTCACTTATCTTACTCAAAATACCGTTAAGTAAAATATTTATGAACATTTGCGTTACCTTGCTATATGCCTCCAATTTTTTAATTTGCTCCTCAATCCATTTCTTCTTCTTGTGAAACTATTACAAGTATGCAAATCAAATGAGAAAGAGAGACGAAAGAAGACTTAGTTAGTAACAATAAAATAAGATAAAATTTATTTAAAAATAAATAATATAGTAGGGGATAGAACCTAATGACATAGAAGGATCCATATAACAGACCCTACCTAATGAGATAAGACTTAGTTCTTGTTAATCCATTTCTTCTTAAGGAGTCTCCCTTTGCTATCCTTTAGAATTTTAAATCCCTCTATCAAAATGAACCAACTATTAATGTCCATCGTAATGAAATATTCCATCTGTGATTTCTAATATTCGAGATTTGTCATTTCGAATGGTGGAGATACTCGAATGTCAAATACAAAACCATCTCGAAAATCCATTTTGATACTCTTCTTTCTTCCTCTTGCGTTGTGCTTCCACGACTATTACTCTGAAGAAGAGCAGCATATTTTAATATATGATTATGAAGTCATTAGGGGAGGTGAATAGTGATTCAAGATTCATCTTTCGTTATGCTCATCTATAGAGAGTTAAACATAGCAAAAATATAGAAACAAAAACAAAACAACATAAGCACAAGCACAAGCACAAACTGATTTTACACAGTTTAAAACACCCAGTTCCTACTCAGTCTAACATCCTAGCAATATCACTACTATACTTTCTTTTTCTTAGATACCTTTTGAAGGCAGAGAAACTTTTTACAATTCTATTTTTACATACAATATAAGTCAAATACAAATATACAAATGAAATCGAAATAAATAGGTTTACACAAATAAACTTGGCTTTGATCGTTGTTTGATTGCTTTGGATTGTTTTTGAAATGTCTACAATGTAGCAACACTTCCCCTTTAGGCTTGTTGTATATAGCTAAAATCTATTTAACGATCGACTACTTGCTCCCATCAATTGATTACTATGGTCAAAATCCGAACTTGATCTGTCATCCCAATGGCTCCAACCAGCTCAACATCAAGACCATCAGTCAACTGATATGCACCATCATTTGCTGCGCAACAACATCAGTCGAGTCCTTCACTCTTACTCGACTGATGTAGTAGTCGAATCGATCTGCAACCTTTTGTTGCACAACAATCGCATGCATACGATTGATCCGAGCCCAAGTGGGTTGAGATGGCAGCTAACTAACTATCCCGAATGGATTCTTGAGTATAGACTCCCAAGTCCCAAGCCTGAATAGGTTCCTGAGTGTTAACTCCCAAGTCCCGAGCGTTGAACAGGTTCTCGAGTGTCAACTCCTGAGTCCTGAGTGCGGAACAAGTTCCTGAGTGTTGGCTCTCGAGTCCCGAGAGGAAAACAAAAAATTCAAGGGCGATGCCAATTTTAGTAGCCTAATAGACAACAAGGATTCACATTCATTTAGTCGTTTATCCCCTAAAATCAAGTCCATAGATTTAATCCAAAAAGGTCACTTGATGACATATTTGAATAGGCTTGAGGGAAAACTAAAACAAAGACAACCTTGGTATTGTACAGGATAGCTCATACCTCCCTTAATTATACCCTTGAGATCAATGAACCCTAAGTGAGCCAAAGTATGCAATGCCAAAAGTGCCCTCTAATAACTTTACTATTAAAAGAAACATTCAACATGCCATAGATCATGTAATAACTAAAGTTTCTATCTCATTTAGCACCTTCTTCTGAGACTAAAGTGTCTTTAAGCAAATCTCCAAAGGATCTCCTTGGCAGCATGCCTCCTTTAAATAACATTTAGCAAAGCCACTAACCATGACAATAACTTAGAAATAAACAAGAAGATAATTAGAAATGAATGATTCCCTTCTATCAATTTACAATTTTACTTGTATGGTAAGTATTGAGATATATTCTCTACTTGAGATTGTTGGTTTGTGGTGTTACATCAGTTGGTCTCAAATTGAATTCCTAAAAGGGTGTTTGACACCCC
This sequence comes from Alpinia galanga, assembly GCA_037177395.1. Classification (NCBI taxonomy): domain Eukaryota; kingdom Viridiplantae; phylum Streptophyta; class Magnoliopsida; order Zingiberales; family Zingiberaceae; genus Alpinia; species Alpinia galanga. Next base: position 2,099,266 of record JBAMHZ010000008.1, on the reverse strand, counting down.
GCACTTCCCCTACATCGCTTCGTCCCAATCACTTCACATCTTTCACCACACCCATTCACAACCCAAGCACCACAACCAACAACCACATCAAGAAAGTTTTAATTACCTACTAAAACCTTGCCTCCCTCAGCTCACTTTTCTCTACACCTCTCCCTCATGGTGGTTCTCACCTCCTATGGTTGAATCTAACACTAGGAAAACCTTTGATAGTTTGTTCTCAGATCTTCCTGTCGAACGACTCGAACCTCCTCCACCTTTGCACATCCACCCTTCCTCTAGGGGACCAAACAAGGGCAACTTTCAATCATCTTTAAAACCATTGGCCCTTGCTTCTGCCACCGCTAAAATGGAAAGATCTCTTCGGCAGCAGATGAGCCAAGCAAACCTTATCACCTCCTCATTCTTCTTAAGAAGCAATAATAGATCCCTTTTCTCATCCATAATACCATTTCTCGCAGCATATGACACTAGTGCAATTTTTTGTCTAATTTATAGCCAAGTTTAATTTGCCTAGGAAGTAGGCAAAGCAACATAACCACTTTCCTTTGTAGATCCTCTCTAGCAATATCATTTAGGACCTTTTGCACACCAACCATGGAAAAGAAGCCTCTTTCTCTAGCTCATTGGTTTAGGTCAGCTTACACACTCAACTCCAACACCCTGTGGAAGAACTGACCAAAATCACTTCGGAAATGCTCTTATTAACTTTGAACACCCAACGCTCAAAATCTTCCTACACTGCATGCAGCTCAAAAGGTCTTCTCCATATGCAAGGTGTCATCTTGCTTCCTCTGACAAACCACTACACATGACCAAACTTGTTTGTGATAGTTTGGTTTTTGTAGAAATTTTATTTCATGCAAAACTTCCAAGATCATAGGACCTGATACAAGGTTGATTTAACCCAGCACACAATGCATTGCAAAGGGGGAAAAAAATTTTCTCCATTCCATCACTTAATTAGACCAATCCTTGTAGCAACTCCGACAATGAATATGTTCGAACAATTTCTATTTTAAAGTTACTTGATGTCCTTTTACTTAATTTGTTGCTAAGTTTAAAATTCTACAATTATTTGCTCATGAAATCTTTACATATCATTCTCCTATTCATAAAAAAGCATTTGCATATCTCTTTGCTTTTGACCTAATTAACAATCATCCATTAATTTTAGTTCATAGTATAAACTTATCATTTGCATTCTCTTTTCGTATAATAGATCCAATGTGGTCCAACTCTTACTAGTAAGAGCTTCATGCACTGGGCTGCCCTTTAGCATAAATTCATCGTTCAAGAAAAGAGAGGAAATTTTTTTTTCTTTGGTTGTCCTAAGTTCATTGCATTACTTCATAAGTATCATTACTTGTTGATACGCTTAGATTGACAGGATGCGAGGAAACAACACTACTGCTACTAAATAAATCAGAGAAAAACTTTGGCGAGAGGGTCATAAAAATAGCCACATTTATAGGATGATCTTAGATTTATGAGATCAAATTATCTGAATAGTTGTAATGAATATTATACCATTTACAAACATAACTCCATGGAAAAGATATAGCCTCAGTTGCATCATCATATAATCAAAAAAGAATTAAATCACTCCCCTAAAAATAATAATCAATATAGAACTAGGCATGTTAAGGCAAATGACTCTACTTTTGACTGGCTAAATGAAATAAGTAAGAATTTTGATTGGTGTAAAAAATGTTTGTTGTCAAATGGTCACAATTTTTTGAATAGAAATTCATTGGATCTGCTAAGAATTTTGGCAAAGTAGTCAAGCCAAACTAGACAAACTAATACCAAAACCCATCATACAGTGACCCAAACAAAAATGAAGCCTTAAAAAATTATGTTCCACCACACACTTTTAAGATCAATTGCATAGTAATTAAAAATTTTAACAATAATATTTTAACCCTTTATTGATTCACAAACAAACTTAAACCAAAAATTCAAGAAGGAAACTTTTCATCTACTTCAATGAAGCCCATTACATAGCCATAGAGATTAAAGATAGCATTGAGCATAAGAAAACCAAGAAGAATAAATAATAGGCAATGCAAAATAAATGCACTGCTACTAAGTCATTAGTGAATCCTAATCTACGCATAAAATATCATTAACAAAAAACATATAAACTCAAGTTGAGATGAAAGTAGCTTGTCCAAAAGTGACATTTACTTTCAAAGCCTCTACTTCACTTAAATTATTGCTTGATTCACATAACTCAACTCTAAATAAATCTATGATAATTTAATCCCTTTAAAGAAAAATAGGTCCATCAAATATAATGAAAACAATGTTGCAATCATGATACTTCTTCTAAGAATCAAGAAGACTTAATGCCATGAGAATTGATCTTAAAAGAGACCTTAATGATATAACTCTAAAAGAATCCCTAAATAACTTATCTTAGACCTGCCCACGGACCGGATTTAGTTTGGACCCGGCTTGGAATTCTAACCGGGTCAACGAGCTGATTACCCACTGACTAGTTCCCTGACGGGCCGATCATGGTTCTGACCCAAAATGAACTTTGATCGGTGGTTAACTGCTGGTTCATGCTGTATAAAGTATTAGAAGATTTTTTTTTACAATTCAAAAATTTTCAATCAATGAACAAAGAGATGAACAGAGAATCCCTCATTTAATAATATTTATAACATTTTAATAGTTCTAATGGTGTGATTCAATATAAACCAACTCATTTGCCTTGAATTTTTCAATATGAGACTGTTCCACCTTTCTATTGAAGCCCATTTTTATAAACTTATTTGCCTTAAATTTTCTAATATGGAACTATTCCAACTTTTAACTCATTCAATTTGTTCATCCCATTTAGCTCTTTTAATAGGTTACTCATTGGTCTTATTCTTTTTTTTTATCCATCCAACACGAGTTCATAGAGACCATTTAACTTAATGATATGTTCAATAATAATTTGCCAAAGAATATAATTTGTTCAACAATAAAAATATATATATAGTAAAGATTATTACCAAACATACAAAATTAATTGAAAGATATATCTCATCACACTAAAATATACCAATGTTAATGTTAGATAAAAAAAACCATTGGTATCAAATGCAAGGTGAAGCCTTCTATGATACATTATTATAGTAAGAGTGAAGATAATCATAAAAAAGTGACATTCAAGAGGCCAAAACTTGGGAATCATTTTGCGACTTTTTTTATTTCAGTAAAAAAGAAACAGCTGAATTCCTATGTTTTACAATGGTGATTGTAGAAAACTCAAAGTTATCTCATTCTCTCTGTCGTAACAAAGAAGATTTTAGTTTGTTCGATGTCAACCGCTATTACAGAACAAACACTTAATTTTAGAGGTAATGTCATGAAAGACGATCTATTTTGGATTTGACTCTTTGGAAACTCAAGTGCCACTTAATGATCGAACAAAAGCTGTAAAAAGAATAACAAGGAATATAACTTTCGAAGGACAAGGTAAAAGATTTTCATATCGAAGGAATTGCCACTATAGGAATGGGAAATGAAAGTGAATAAACATCCCTTTCTAATGTAATAAAGGTAAAAAGATAAACAAACTATATGACCTTTGATTCCCCTGTATCTTAAGAGGATATATATGCAACTTAAATAAATCCAACGCCTTTTTATTTTTTTCCAAATTTATAATTTTTTTAAAAATAAAATATAAATAATAACCTGGAACCATCATAAACCGTGAACTAAATCATAACTGATGGTTCTGAACTACGGACGATAATGACCTTTAAAGGTTAAGATTAAAGGTCAAGATTTTTCGAACTATGGAATCAACAATTCTGAACTATGGTCGGGTCTTAACTCACTTAGAATTCTTAACATGCAACTTAACATGATGTAGGCTTACATACTAGAATTCATACTATCTTGCAAAAACAAAATCAGAAATTGAACCAAACAACTATCTTGAAATAAAAATCCAAGACATCCATTTGCATCTCTCTTGTGGTGATTTGTGACTTCAAAGATCTACATGCTAGAAAGTATATTTTCTTATCTACTATTGAGTTGATTGATACAAGAGACGCATATCGATTGTCAACGCTAAGAACAATATTATACAAAGTAATGATTATTATTATATGCTTCATAAATACAATAGCTTATTCTCTTGCATTAATGCATTCAAATTGTCTCATAATAACTATTATAGTAGATTATTTAAGCCATATTATGAGAAAATCAATTTTAATGTATGCTTATTTTACTAACTTATCTAAACATAAGATCAAATTTCAGGTTAAAGAGAATGATATGCTAACATACTAAAGAAAATAAATCTTCTATCTTTAAATGTTAACTTTATTGCAGGTCACATTTTCTTAAATTTTAATGCAAGTAGCTTATCTTTAACATTATTATTTCTACAAATCATGGCTACTACAGAGATGCAAACACTTGTCACCCATGATTAGTTCATTCCTTTTTCTTATTCACAAGAAGAGGTGTCCGAATGAAAGAAAAGGTTTATGAAAGTCCAGATTTACAAAATTTAAAAGAATAATAAAATATATTTATTTTTCACTCATTAACAGGAACATCTAAAGAAGAAAATAATAAAGGCATTATGTTCTATAAAAGCGAAGACTTGGTGTTATTATTATTCTTTATTGGAAAGGAAGTCTAACACTAAACAACTCAATCAGTTCTTGGCAAGAAGTATAAACAGTTTGAAATTAGGTTTAGAAATTGAATTTTAGATTAGAAAGTTTTAAATTTTTATAGAAGTTGTACATTCCTATGTTGAAGCAGTGAAGAAAAAGTACGAAAATTCACATTTTTTATTTAGTAGGAAAACTTGATTAGGAATTCGTTAATTGCTTATTAAATTTTTAGGGTTGAAAGAGTGATTCATAGTTGAACCTTTAGAAGGAACCCTAACCCCCTCTTGTTGAAGAATCTTCCAAGTAATAAAATTAAGTTCTGAGATTTTTTCTGTGTGAGATTACAGTTCTTGGTGGTGCATCATTTACTTATAACTTTATTAGCATATTGACTAGTATGAATCCTTTTGGAGTCACAAGTGAGTCTAACCCTACAAACTTCTTGAATTTGACTCTCATTTCTACTTCTTTCCACTAAACCAAGAGTTCAAGTATATAAGCACATAAGAAGAGAGACAAATCTCGATATTAGAAGTGCCAGAGTTTCAATCTTTGAGTGGAAAATACTATTTTAGTATTGTGTTAATATTTTGATGTATAGTGTGGGTGGGAAATTGAAGATAGAAGGAGGAAGGAGATGAAAAAAATACTTAGAATTAAAATTTGTTTTCCACTTGAAATGGTACAATTTTGACATTATGTTGACCATTGTAGATGCCAAGAGGTGTTGAGCATTGACATAAGACATACTTATTGACTGACATGATTGACACAACATACGAGACAATATGTTTCAAACATTGTACAAAATTTTAAGCCATGGAAATTCGATTATTACAAAGAAGTTAATATTCATCATCGACATAAAGAAAAAATAGACAGATTATGTCCTTACATTGACAAGAGCTGACACACTATCCTAACATTCATATTTACATGATGTTATTCCATATTTATTTAGCTATCAAACTTAAATTTTAATCTAATTTCAATATAAGGATTTACTACCTTCCTTTAAGACATTTAAACATTTATCTTTGTTTGTTGACTTCTTCATAGGCCACACTCATCAATCCATTCTCAATACCAATACTCTCATTTATTATGGACTAAAAGTTTCTATCTAATAGTCCTGGTTTAAAATTTCGATCCGTACCGAAATTTTGATCTGCAATCGGGACGATACAATTTTGGTACCGTATTATGCCGTGTCAATACGGTTTCGAAACTTTTCTATTTTTTATTATAAATTCAAATTCAGAATTTTATTTAAAATATCTTTTATTTTAATTTTTTATATTTTTAAATAAAAATATAAATTTATATATTACAATTGCATTAGTTACTTAACAATTTATTTAATTATATATATATATACAAAATTCCGATTGCGGATCGCGACTGAATCGACCATGGATCATCTGGGATCAAGGCAGAATCAATCGCGAATCATCCGTGATCTTTCTGTATCGATCACCAATAATCCACATCGCAGAGAATTGCAGATCATCTGCGATCGATCCTCGATCGCAGATCATCTTCAATCGTAGCGGATCAATCGCAGATCATCCACGATCCTAGTGGAATCATGATCACGAATTTGCCGCATATCGCGATCGCGATTACGTCGCCGTTTGCGATCGCAATTCTATTGCCTATCTCAGTCTCCCACACCATGGCTTGCCGCTGCAAGATTCTTGCGTGCCAATGCCGGTCCTGTGTTGGAACGATAAAAATTATTCATTTTGGGTAGCACGACTTGGCATTTCAAACCTTGCTAATAGTAACTTGAACATTTCCATTTTCACTAAAAGGGATGCTTAAAGAAGTCAACAATGAACCCTGGAATTTATAGTAGAAATGATTATTACAAAGTACAAGTTGATGCTTATTGTCAACTTAAAAAAGAAAATACACAAGCTAATGTCCTTACATTCACAAGAGCCAACATAGTTTCATAACGATCATATTTACATGATGTTATTCACTATTTGTTTAGCTTGCCCACTTACTTCAATTTTAGTCTAATTTCCATATAAGGATTTAGTACCTTCCTATAAGACATTTGAAAGTCTATCTTTGTTTGTTAGCTTCTTCATAGGCCACACTCATCAATCCAGTCTCAATACCAACACTCCCATCTATTATGGATTAAAAGTTTCTATCTATTAGTAACTTGAAAATTTTCATGTTCTCTAAAAGGGATGCCTAAACAAGTCAACAATGAAACTAGTTCTCAATTCTCAGAGACAGTTTTTTTTTAACTAGTTGAAAAGGAAGACAAAACATCATTAAAAGTTCAATTCTTTTTGGCAAAGAATAATGATGCAAAAGATATCAATTTTTTACTTTTACTAAAAAATCAATAAAGTTCTATTTTTTTCAAGTTCTACAAACCTAGTAAAGTTTATATCGATTCTAGGATACTATACTTTATATGAGCCTAAAAAATATACCCCTAGGCAATGTCCCTGTATGAGAGATACACTTCCTGCTCATGACAATATCTACTAGTGCATCGTAACCACAGAATAGCATCACTAAAAATAAGGTTTAAAATCTCGACCCATATTGAGATTTTCGTCCGCGATAGGAACGATACGGTTTCAATATCATATGATGTGTGATATTTTTTCGATGCTTTTTTTATTTTTTAAATATTAATATTTAATTATTTAAAATGTCTATTATTTGTTTGATTTTAAGTTTTTATTGTTAAGTATATTTCAATTTCTCTTTTTTAAATGATTGACATCAAAGGGATGAAAGTAAATAAATATATTTTTCGGTAAAGAAAATTAATATATCATCAACTTAAATTAAAATTGATACATCGTAACATAATACGTTATCTTACTAATTAAATTATTTTTTATTTTTTATTTTTTCAAATAAAATATAAATTTATATAATTATATAAATTAATTTATATTTTATATATAAATTTTTAATTAATAATTTATTTAATTATAAATATATTATAATTTATATATTAATTACTTATATAAATTAAATTTTTATTAATTTGTAGCGACAATCGCAATCCCAATACAAGATCACGTGACGCGATCGCAATCGCAATCCTGCACGGTAGCGATCGCGATCCCGCACGGCAGCGATCGTGCTGTAGGATCGCGATGGCGATCCCGCAGCGTAATCGCGATCCCGCAGCGCAATTGCAATCGCAATCGTGATACAGCATGGCGATAGCGATTGTGATCCCACAAGGCGACAGCAATCGCGATCCCGCACGGCCACAGCGATTGTGATTGCGATCCCGCAGTCGATCGACGATTGCGAATCGCGATCCGCGCCGTTTCGTTGTACCTATCCAAAGTGGTCAAGGAGACTCATCACCACCGCATTCCAGTGTCACCGCATCTCACGTGCATTCCAATGTCGGTTCCTCGTCGAAACGAAAAAAATCGCCTTTTTCAAGCGGAACAGGTCGATATTTAATACCTTGCTAAAAAATATGCAAGACTATAACAATATCAAATACTAAAATTTTATCAAATATCTTAAAACTTCGTTGACACAATATTTGACATGATGAACATGACTCATTGGCCAACATACCTGGTGTTCATACTAACAAATGAGAAACTGCGTAAAAAAATGTACAAGAAATCATCTATGCAATAGGAAAATAAAATATATGAAAACTAATAAATCCGTCTCTAATAGTGTCACTAGTTATCTCTGAGCATGAACAACCTAGAGTAACTATTCAAACCTCAAGATCACCTAACTCTATGAACCTAGAGGTCAAAAGAAAAAAAGGAAGTAGACACACAAATGTAAAATGAGGTAAGAAAAGATATGCATGATATGATCTCATAGAAGATAACAAGAATATTCAACAAATTATTTGTTTTCATATTACATTTAGCATCATTAATTAATTCACGTTATTTCTCTTTCATTCCTTTTAAATAGTTTCATTACTTTTCCTTTCCTCTTTTACATTGTTACATACATTTTAATCTTATTTTACATGAAAGTTAATACAATTTATAGAGAGGGTAAACATTGCATAATGCACCTGTTAAGGAATGTATCATATATAAAAATGAATGACCTACAAACCACTTGATATGAGAATGCATCAAACATATAATGTAAAATAAATGGTAAATGACTTGCAATCCATCCAGTAAGGAAACACACTATAGAAGAGTAAATGACTTTAGATCCACTCACTGCTAAGTGCATCATATGTATATGCGTATAGAATGAATGACCCACAATCTAACTGAAAATGAAAAATATATTCCACATAAAGAGGGTGAACGACCCGCAATCCACCCAATAAAAAATACACCTCATATTGGACCGTTGAACCCTATAAAACAAGTGAAAAGATTCAAGAATCTTTTTTTAGTTCAAAGCTAAGGATCTATAATAAAGTAATGCATTTGTTTCCTTAATTCAATATAACTAATCAACTCTTTAGAGTGTGGAGCCAAAGCTTTATAGTATAAATAATTCTTTCAATATTGTACTGCTTTAATAGAAATAGGTTTGTATTTCAATTTTTTAGTGTTCTTAAGGTGGTTAAGTTCCTTAAAGCATTATCCTAATGTTTTTATCACCTAATCCAGTTTAAATATCATTAATAACAATGGTACATAAGCGTAAAGCCATAAGAAGTAAGACTAACTAACATACAAGGTCCAGCAATTTAAAAGGTAATATCAAAGGGAATAGTGTAGAGTGTTTTTTTTAAAAAAAAAAAAAAGTGATCCCGTGTTTATCATCCATGTAAATATATATCCATCTAAATGCATAACAAGAAGCAAATAGTGAAGTGTATAATAAGAAACAAAAATCTAATTATATAGCAAGCAACAAGCATAATGAATTATTATATAAATTTCATTCTTTCAAATATCTCAACAGCGGAGATTTATCTTTAACTCTAGTTTTATGATGCAATATCTTCTTTTGAAATTTTCCTCTTTGAAAATAGCACATTTAGTTTTATAATTATGTTTTATCAATTAATCATGCACAAGGTCAAATAGAAACACCCACTTAAACAAAGACTCAAATTTGCACTAGCTTGCCCAAAATAACTCTAAAGTCCACCGGTTGGTGGATCACAAATAATTTTCTTATATCTATTTCCCCATACAGCTCAGCAAAAGATTAGGAGATGACAACACAAACTACTCCAATTGAACAAATAAGTTCCGAATTTGAGTTTCAAAGTAAAAAATAAGAAAAATAAAAGGATCTCATCATCAACAAAGCAAGGAGAGAAGAGGGGGGCTTTCAACTTCCTTTTCTCTTGACTGAAATAGGTGCGACACCATGCAGGGTCATTAGATACCAAAGGAAATAATAATGATGATGCAGTGTGTGACAATGTTGTCTTAGTGGCAGTCATGAAACTACAATGGCAGTAGCAACACTGGTAGCGATAGAAATATTGTACTGGCGGCAATGGCATTGTGATGGTGACAAAGGTATTCTAGTAGCAACAGTGGCAGCAGCATTGCAGTGGTTGCAAAGGAGGCAACAACAGTTACGGCAAGAGTCACCTAATGTTGATGTTACAATGATGATGACAAACCGGAGTAGGCAAGCAAAGAAGATAATGCCATGTGCAACAAAGGAGGAACAAGAACAAGAGGGGGAGAAAGAGTAGTGGCAATGTTGCATGTGTGTCATGGAAAACCAGCCAGAGGTAGAGCATGAGTTGGGAAAAAGTGAGGTTCATTAAATAGGCAACTTTTGCAAATAATTACATAATTTTTTAGAAATCACAATTTAGTCCTTAGGTAAAATTTAATATTATAACGCCTTGTTTTGTTCAATTAAATATAATAAAATAACTTTTACTATAGAGTTTCCATCTTCCCCAAGAGAAAGTTGGATGATACATGCAACCCAATGTCATTAATTGATTGGCACAATGATCTATCTAGTGTTCCCTCTTGTGTTGCAAGACTAACTATTAAAATTTATTCAAATGAAATCAGTAGACATGTTCTTCAATAGTACACCAAGTCTAGCATGCTCTTCATAACAATACAAATGTGACTCCAATGATAAGTCAAATACTACATTCCACTAGAATTTATCAAGTGCCTGACAATCAACATATTTTCCTAAAACAAGTTGGTTGTTTAGTTGAATTACTGGGATCTTGACTGTTTTAGAATAAGTCAGAAACTGATTCAAAGTAACAAAGGAAAGAAAAACAGTAAAATATAAAAGTAGAAAATAGTTCACTTGTATTATATACTAGAATCACAAATCCTGTATAATTTTTCACATACCTATGATTGCACCATAATGCATATTGGCATAAGGTTCTTCCCCGGTGAGAATTTCCCACATGACAATGCCAAAGGAGAAAACATCTACCTGCAGCCATCAACAGATTTGACACTAAGGATAGGCGGAAAAGTGAGTGAGCAAATTCTAAGCATATGCATCTCTGGGTAGTCTGAAACTCTGGTTTAGAAGAGCAATCTGACAACCCACAAAAGTGAAACAAAAAAGAATCTTATTGATTGCATTAGATCTAAAGATGAAAATTAGATGCAAAAGAAAGAAATTTTCTACATTTTGAAGCTGAAGAAAATTTTACATTGTTAAAGTGAGGTGTGTTTCAAGGTCAGCTCCAAGCAATTTAAGTGTAGAAGATGGCATTTTCTATTCATGATAGAAACTGAATGAAGAAACAAAAATATGGTTACCTTCTCAGACACCTTATTGCTGCTTCCATTTAATAATTCTGGTGCCATCCATGGTAGTGTGCCTCTAACACCACCAGAGACTAGAGTATTTCGCTTAATTTTTGACAAACCAAAATCACCAACCTGGATAACATGAATTACAAAGTTAGCCAACATTTGAAAAATCATCAGCATGATCAACTTTCCTATCCGTGCAAGGTCAACTTCTTCATGTCCCAACAAATGGATAGCATAACTAAATCGGAAGCCCGGTGCACGAAGCTCCCGCCAATGCGGGGTTCCGGAGAAAGAGACTATTGTACACAGTCTTACCCTGCTTTGCAAGATACTATTTTCATAACTTGAACCTGTGACTTCTAGATCTTACAATAGCAACTTTACCGTTGCGCCAAAGCTTCCCTTCATAGCATAACTAAATAATGATAGAAAATAATACATAACTAGGGAGCATACCTTACAAATTGGACGTGATTGATCTTTAAGATTTACAAGTAAGTTATCGCATTTCAAATCGAAATGAACAATGTTTTTAGAATGCAAATATTCCATTCCAAAAGCAGCATCCATTGCTATGATAAGTCTTTTACGACGATCCAGGTACCTGTAAGTTAATACACCCCAAAATGGCAAAATGGTAGCTGATATGATACAAAAGAATCCATCAATAAGGAAAAGGTCAAAATATCTTACTTGTCCTTTCGTAATAAAACATGTCGAAGAGAACCATTAACCATGAATTCTGTTACAGTTGCCATGGTTCCACCTGGCCCATCTTTTACAACACCATAGAAGGCAACCACATTGGGATGATGAAGTTGGGAAAGAATCTCAGCTTCCCGCCAGAATTCCTTGGTCTGAGAGCAATCACTTATTAGTATGGCCAAAAATATCCTATCTATGTTTCTCTTGATCGGTTGGTTACTTATTTAAGTATATTGTCAGTCAGCAAAAATAAAATTGGCATACCAATCTCTCCTGCTCAGATGATCGACCAGTAAAGCAGCTCTTCTTTATTCGTTTTATAGCAACATCAGTACCCCTCCATTTTCCATGGTAAACAGTGCCATAAGTGCCAGAACCTAGTTCACGTAGCTCTTCAAGATCCTCATTTTTAATTATCTGCTCATGTGAAACTTTTAGAATTATATTCTGGAATGGTCAAGCGAAATAGAAACTAATGAGAGTGCAACAAAAGGTGGTTCCTAACTATATGAACAGAAAAGACAACTAAAGACTCGTATTGTAGAACATATTACCTTATAGCAAGACCACTTTGGCATATGGTAACAAAGGCAAATAGTATCTAATTTAAAAAATACAGCAGTAAGACAAGAATAGTACCTGCACATTACTAAGGTCCAGATCATATGCAGAAACATCTAAATCTGGCTCAGCAGCCTCCCCACCATCATATCTTAATTCCTAAGATCAAAGAATAGAAAAAAAAAAGAAGAATTATTATACCTAATTCTTTCATAAAAGACTCTGGACAGATAAAATTAAAACAAATCTAAGGAATTTATCATTCACCATACAAAATGGATACCTCATTTTCCGAAATACAAGTTCTTAATGTCTCTCCAAACTTTGTAAAAGGATTCTCCACCTGCAAACCTTCACCCTTGTGCAAAATGTTGATATCCTCTATCATTGCACTAGATGATTCTTGCATTTCCTCAATAAATTCAATTTGTGCATTGATCTGACCAAAATCAACTTTCTTATTATCCAATTGTGCAATTTGGGATTGGTAACTAATATGATCTTGATCCATCAAAGAATAGTCTTTATGGTTGAATTCATCCTGAGCCAGATTTCTGAAGAAAGACCAACTCTTAGGGTCATGGTTTTGCATGTTCACAGTCAGTCCAACATCATATTTGTGAAGGGGATTTACATTTGACAAATCCTCTTTGGCCTTACTGAAGATATCAGAGAGAAGATTTGGAGGGAATCGATCATTAATATCGATAAGAATATCTTTCCTCTCAGGAGGTCCAGAAGATTCCTCCAGCGAGTGACCTCCAATGGTGCTGTCAACATAAGAAAGAGATACAGCATGCTCACCAACATCAGCACTATGTGTGATCTTAGTATGTGTGTCAACCCAGGGACTCTCAGAAAGAACAGGACCTTCCAGAGGTTTAATGGAAGATCCATCAACATGTGCACCTTTGATATCAACAATACTTGTGACCTTGTCTGTGTGTTTGCTCATATTAGGATCCTGTAAGATCCTTTCTTCCTGAACAGCAGGCTTATCAGAGACAGACTTTGAAGGTGCAATTTGAAACTCAGGTTTCTGAATCTTCCTCCCTTGTTGATCATGTGGAAGGGTGATCGGTTCCAATTTATTAGCTTGACTAGGAGTATTTACCACTTGTTTATTTTTTTCAGATTGCACAGAATCATCTTCGATAGTTTCATTACTTTGGCACGGTGGTTTCTGAGATAATAGAGGCTTCTCAGATTGCGAGGCCAGCTCTCCCTCAATTATGTTATCAGCTCCTTCAGCAATGGATTCTTGAGCTGCCATCAAACATGCCTGATTTATTAGATATTGAGAGCCCAGGGAATCATCAGATTTAGATAATCGGTTCAGGAGCTCTAACTGTTCCCTAGAAAGCCTTTCAGATTGGTAACCTCGGAGAGGCCGTGAAGGTAGATTACTGAAGCTTACATCAGATGCATCAGCTTCATCATCCATATTACCAGGTGCCAAAACACCACGATTGTCGTGGTCATCTTCATTTAGGTCAGAACTGTGACCAGCATTCACAGAGTTCATTGATGACACTGGTGTAGTGTCCAATTGCTTCCCTATATTATTTACAGGAAGTGTTAGATTCTCTTTCTCAGCAACAACATGCATACTTCCTGCATGGATATGGCTCAAAACTGAAGCATCATGCTGCTGTATGGTTGAACTAGGTTCATGAATGTGGGAGCCAATATGCTCAATATCCATTTTTTTATAGGAGAAACTATCAGCTGCTAAACTCTGATCTCTCGTTACAGTCTCTTGTTCAAACGTACTTATACCAGAGTAATGATCTTGCGGTGCACCTTGATTGAAAGATTGTTGGTCTGGTTGAATAGAAATGCCAATATCCGAATAATTTCTTGCATATTGATAATCAGAAGGCACAGGTAGAGGAATGGAGGTTCTGTTATTTGAATTTTGGTATATGTCAGGAGGGTTGATGGGATTGTAAACATAGTGCTCACCTTCAACATAACTGTATCTATGGTCATCAAAATCATGTGAATGATTATGATAATCAGTAGAACAGCTTTGCTGCATTACTGAAGCAAATGTAGTAGAAGATGCTACAGGGGCAATAACAAAACCAGATGACTGAGTCATACCAGTGTAAGCGTTAGCTACTTCAGACTCAACATTGAGATTAAGTAACTGGTCTAAATCACTTAGTGAAGTGTTTGCTAATCCATGTCCATATGAGGATTTTTCAGAGATAAAATCCATGCCATTGACTGCAGCAACAAACTGGATCTCAGAATCACCTTCAACAGAACCTAAGCTGAAGCATCCATTATCAGTATCATCTGAAGCAAACAGAAACATCCTGAGCTTCTGCGATCCCTGACCACCTACAAGAAGACTATACTCATCGATCATATTTAGCAAATCTTCATCAGATGAAATGGATATAAGAGCATCCAAGTCTTCCCCTGGTAGTTGATACTTAATCATATGAGGTCGACTGTATATTTCCATTGTCTTTAGCACAAGCTCTTCCCACGAAGTATCCCTGCTTATTCGTAGAATACGTGTATCACCTCCAACATACCTCAGTTTTCCATCACTGGGTCTAGGTAAGATCTTACCACCATAACTGCATAGAAATTTCATCCTTTTTGATGAGATGTCAGAAGCTCCTGAAGAAGTATATCCAAGTGAAGCTGTTCGGCCACTTCCCTCACCAGATGATACCTGTATCATTGACCTTGATGATGCATAATGACTTCTATGTTCAGTATCGGCTAAATTTTTCTTCTCAATGTCCTTTAGATGACGGTTATCTAAGGTTGTGGGCACTGAAGCATCCAAGGCACTTTCAGACCATGTTTGTGGTATGCTCAACACATTTTTAGTGTCCATGTAAACAGTAGTTATATTTTGATCTTTAGCTGCATTTTGAGCAGTCGGTTTCTTGGACATTGCTCGTTCTCTCATAAATTCAAGGGCAAACTCCTCACCTGTTTGAATTGAGTAATTCAGAACAGGCCTTGGAACACCTGATATGCTAACCTCTGGCAATCTAACGTTAACATCATCAGAATTTGGTGGTGATTGTTTAGGTCTCTGGTTTGCAGATCCAACTCCTGTTCTGGCATCCATTTAATAGTGATGGTGTATTCAAGAGCTCACCCAATCAATCTAGTAATTTGATTTCATCTCTGGCTATTGAGTTACAATTGAATTGAAAGAACCCCCAAACTAGACAACCATGTAACATGATTGAGCTTAAATGCTTCCATTTTTGACCAAATGCAAAATCTCTTTTGAGGGAAATCATTACAAGAGTTTAGATGTTTAGAATACAAATGCTACTTACAGAGAGAATCTGTGAATGGAGCAAATCGAATAGTCAAATAGTTTATCCAGTAAACAGATTTAGTAAGAGAGAAAAATAATAAGCATAATTTTACATTCTATGTTAATGCAATTAGTAAGAAAGCTAAGAATAAGAAAAATGATCTTTCAAGTCTAAAGCAACAAAAAAAAACAAATGTCACATGCAACCAAAAACTGTTCACACCATAACAAACTTGTCTTCTTTACAAATTGACGGCCAAATAAAGATTCAAAATCTCAGATAAACCTGATTGAAGATACTAGACAATAAGGGAAGGAAACTAATTCCTATCATATATTACAAGCTTACAATGATAAAGATGATCATCCACTGGAATAAAATAGAAGTGGACTCTATATAAAATTCACAGTAGGATGATTGACTTGTCTAGAACAAAGGAATATGATTCCTTCAACTTTTGTTTTTCTTCTTTCTTCTTAGTGTGTATATAAAAGAAAAATAGTTGTGAGAAATCAGATGGATGAAGGATCTTGGTTCTCATAAGTTTATCAGTGTGATGTCAGGTTATGCTTCTAGAAGTGATCCCTATCAAGGTTCATAGATATTGTACCACACCTCTTTCAATTCTTGTTTCCTACCTATGGATATAATAGTAAAGAAAAAAGAAGAGAAAGACTACGGAAGTTGCATATATGCTAAATCAAGTAGGATAAAAAAATATAATTTTCTTAAAATTCTTTTTTGTGTGCACAGCACAAATGTGTGACCATATTAACCAAATTTGTAATATACGCTTACAATGTCATGAATCAGCATTCACTCTCCCTTCAGGAATCATCTTTACTAAATGCTAACTGTCCTAGTCAAACAACATTGATGAAAACATGCCAAGGAAGTACATCCCACATTCAGGTGTAGTAAGCCACATACACTGATAAGTGTCAAAGACTTCCCTCCATTTTGAAGACCTTTTTGAGACAGGGAAAAGCCATTAGATGTGCAGGTCACCCAGGAGCTAACAAACCTAACCTTAACAATGATTCAGCAAAACTTTGATCCCTCAAATTTCATAGCATAAAGAGCATCACGAAATTTCAAATAGCATGTAGTCATACACAACAACAAAGGAAGGAGCTCATTGAAGTTTGAACCGTCCAAGTTTCCATTCCCCCACATACTACTAAGAATAATACCAATGACTATTATTTACCTAGTTGTTGTAGGAAATTGGCATCAGTCCCCATAATCCCAATATATATATATATATACATAAACAAACGATACTAGGGCATGGGATCACACTACAAATCAAAGTTACCTGCAAACTGAAGAAAAATAACAAATAAATAAATAAATGTTCTTTAAAAGATATTTTCTATTGACTAGCATGACGTCATGAAAGGTTTCCTGATCTACCTGGATTTCAATCTGGAAGCTCATTTTAATTGCAAAAAATAAGGCGACGGGGATAATCTGCAGAAAACACACCAAAAAATCAGCATTTAGTAACAAAACGAAGCTAAAAACATTTATTCTAACAAGAAGCAGTCGCCCTCAAATTCACCATCAAAAAGTAATCCAAATAAAACATCAGGTCCACATGTTTCGCCACTAGAATCCGATCGCATGCCAGATCAATCAGAACCCAGAAGTCTTCAATCGAACAAGGGACAGCACTTAACAAAACTAACAAAGACGACAAACCTGACGAATCTAGGGCAAGGTCGATCCACTTCTAGAAATTCGATTTTAACCGCGAGATGCAAAATCGGATCGCAAAGAGTAGCAGAAATCGGCTAAGCATGGTCCAATTCAACGCGACGAGGCATCTTCCAGTGCGTTCCGTCGTTTCACCTCCATGGTAGTCTGGGGAGATCGCGCAGTGACTGGGACAAGCGGCCAAATGCAAGTAATGAAAATATATATTTATACGCACAAAATCCACGGGCCGAGGAGACACTGGTCCGGTCCAAGTCCAGCTGAATGGCTTTTCATGCAAATTATCCGAACCGGTGCAGATTTTGGATCGAAATTGCTAAAACTAGGTATGAACTGTGAACGTGTTAGAAGTCAATAGGTTTCTATTACAGTCAAATATGATAGAATCACGTGGTTAATAAGCAATCATAACTCGTACAATGCAACCATCGCTAAAGCTGACATATTCACCTATCCGACTCATTTACTTTAGTCCATCTTCTTTTGTTTGCCACACATGAACTTATAACATGAAAAATAAACATAAATGATGCTATGCTTCATAAAACCCGTAACCTAACCATTCAAAAATAAAAATACATGATTATTAATTTTTTATAATATTTAAGACTTAGGTAAATTGGGATTGTTCAAAATTGTTAGGTGACTTTGTTTTTCATTTTGGGTCAAGTGAATATTATTTAATAATTTTGAATAAGATATGCCTTTAAATTATTCTTTGAAAAAAAAGGGGCATGCATATAGCTCTAGTGATTTTGTTGGAGTGATTATTTTTGAATTTAGAGTCTTTCAGAACCGTGTAGCAACAAAAAAAAGTTGCTGTGTAGTTCTAAATTGACCTAAATTTGAAAAGAAATATAAATCTTGAGCACTTTGAGATTGTATAGCAGTTTTGTTCAAAATTATTATATGACTCCAACCAACTTCAAATTGAAAAAGAAAATTATACATACACTTAAAAAAGTACAATGATTTCGTAGGAGTGTTTTTTTTTTTAAATTTAAAGCAATATAAGATCATATCCCAGGAATTCATAGGACTATTGACTTCTCGATTTAGAATAGTTTATGGTTATATAGCAGTTATGAATAAAATTACTTTACCATCTTCAATTGCTCTAAGTTGAGAAAGGCAGTCATACATACACTCTAAATGATCTAGTCACCTTATAGGAGTGTTTATTTCTAAATTGAAAAAAGCAATCTAGATCTCGGACTCTAGAGAATCTAGAGAATTCATAAAAGTGTTCATTTTCAGATTTAGAGCATTTTAGAGTCACATAGAACTTTATACAAAACTGCTACATAACCTTGAATTGCTTTAAATCTAAAAAATAAACTTATAAAACCTCTACAGTCGATATACGACTTTAAAATCAATTTAGAGCAATTTAAAATCATGTGATAGTTCTAAACAAAATAGTTATATGGCCTTAAATTTTTCTAAATACAAAAATAAACTTCCTATAAGTTCTTTGAACCCTCTGGAATCAAGATCTATTTATCCTAAGACTTTTTTCCAAATTTTTTAGGTTAGAAAAGTGATTTTAGATGAATAATGGCTTCAAAATATATATATGAAAATAGAAGGAAGACAAAGATAGAAAAACATGAAGAAGAATAATAGTGTAGATTGAAGAAGAAAAAGAGAAAATTGGGAGCTATAGAGATGGAATAATACTTGTTGTTTAGTGGAATTAAATATGTTTCAGTAATATTAGGTTAATCCTTTTATTAATTGGGTGGGTCTTAAATTGGATGAAGACCAATTTGATATTTTTTTTTTTTTTTGGGTAGTGGATGAGAGTATACCGATCTAAGAGGATTTAGAGGTAATTTAAGTAAAAAAAAAAGACATCCAAAAAGGTTAAAAAGGGGCTTCCCTTTAGGTTTTTTAATTTTGCTCAATTTAATTATATAGTTTAAATTATTAAGAGGATTATTGTCATACTCTACGCTAGTTAAGTCTATTATGAAGCAAGCTTCACTCATCATCGATGAACCACAGTAATGTTAAAGAAAGCAAATACAAATAGCTAACTAAACTAATCAAATACATATCTCTAAAGTTTTTGTGCAAATAGGCCCAACTTGTTCGTAATAAGCCAAGGTTTGTCTTTTAATATTTGAGCATATATTATTAGTTGGATATGTCAAATGATCAAAATTGACTAAACACAAGATCATATGAAGTCCAAATGGGTCGAGTTATTGTTTGTTGGTTTGATATATTTGATAAAACATTTGGCAAAAGATTAAAGTCCAACAAGTGTTGGCATTCAATAAGGAATTGACAAATGAGAAATTGAATAAGAAATTGCAAAACAAAATGCCAATGGGTATTGACATTAGAAAAATCCAATAGAAAATTAACAACTAAGAAGTTTAATAGGTGTTGACAAGTGGAAAGATCAATGGAGAGATGACAAGAAAAATGTGCAACAAGTGTTAGAAGTAGAATTTTAAGTAAATCAAGAAGGATTAGATATTTAGTAATAGATATAGTTTAGGAAAGTTAAGGTTAACTAGATACATATCAAATGATGAAGTGTCAAGCAAGAATTAAGTCTCAGAGGAGTAGTTTCTAGGCAAATGAAAGTCCTACTAGGTCAAGATTGACTTAAGCTAGGCATATGCAAGTTTTAACATATAAAAAATGACTTGAAATTGGGCAAAGAAGGAAGATCTAGTGAGTTAAGTTTAATTGACATTGTACAAAGGATGAAGACCCAGAGAAACAATCTCTATGCACTTGAAGTAAGTCAAGGTCAACTTGTACTAAGCAAATAAAGAAGTTCTAAAGACATGAGGTCTCTTGGTAGGACGAGGTTTCAACCTTAGAGTGGTTGGAAGCAAAGTATCAATTGATTAATATAGAAATTTAGTTGACTAATGTTGAGTTGACTTCAACTAACTCAAGCTGAGAAGTAAATGTACAAAATATTTCCATTTAGAAGAACAATCAACTAATGCATAACGAATTGATCGATAATGGTAATCAGTCGATTAATTGATGCTATAAATAGAATCTATAAAGTAGCAATTGATTAGATTGAGTTGAAAAACGACAATCGAATTTGGGTAAGTGTTGTTGCATTTTAGAGTCATTATGAGCAATCCAAAGGGAAGAAAGCAAGCAAAAGCAAAGCTTCAATTCATGTAATTGCTTATTGTATTGTACTTTGTTCTTACTTATCTCTTGTATCCCATTATTGTATTTGCTATATGAAGAAGACTTGTAAGAGGTTCCTTTACCTTCAAAAGGTATACGAGAAGAAGAAACTCTAATAAGATTTCAAGAGTAATGCATATACAGATCATAAGCCGTAAAATAGGAATTGAAGGCTACCAAACCATGTAAATTAATTTGTATATATGTGTGATTGTGTTTTATGTTTTGAATTATTATTTTTGTATACTTCGTTGTGCTAACTTGAATTGTGGACCAACATGATTGAAAGAAAAACAAATGTTTATTTGCCCTCTTTAGTTTCATCTTACGATCCAATAAGTGATATTAGAATCAGATTAACTTTAATTGGACTAACTTCCAATAGAGTTTGGCTAAGAAGAAGATGCAGGAAGAATCAATTGGAACCAAGATGGAGTTTGGAGATGATTTCAGATATGATAACTGAGTACCTCCACCATTTAGAGTAGGTGGATTTTCTCAATAGAGGTTAAAAATGAAATTTTTCAAGCGAGTTTACATCAAAAATTGGTTTGCATTGAGAAAAGGGTTTGAAACTCTAAAGGATAAGAAAGGAAGAGCCCTCAAGAATAAATAGATAAGGAGAAAGTCCACAAATTCAAGACAAATAAAAGGAAATGAATATATTGACTAATAATTTTCTTGATGATATTTTCTGCCAAATAAATGAATTCAAGAATGCATGTGATATATGGAACAAGTAGATCAAGCTTTATAAGAACCCTTCATTGGCACAAAAGAAGGAAGAGCAAAAGGAAAAGAATTCAATAGATCAAGAGTGAGGGAATTTAAAAGTTAAGAGGTGTTCAACATCTAAAGTGGAGGGCAAGAGACCAACCACATGTTCATTCAATAGTGAAGAGGAGGAGAGGCCATTTACACCAGAGTGACAAGAAACCTCAATCTCTAAAGTAAGGATGATGAGCCTTTCATGTTAGTATTAACCCTTAGTGTCAATTATGAGATGATTGGTAAGGGAACTTTGTATCATATTTTCATAATAAAGGAAAAGTTTATGGTTATTGTATTTATTTTTATTAGTGTGTCATTTGAATTAAATATAATAATATCCTAGGATAGTTGTTTCTAATATATGACATACTTGATAGTGAGATACTGTAGATATATATAGAACACTACTCATAACTATTCCTAGTTAAGTATTAATATACAAGGATAAACGATCATTTTAGTTTGACTAAACAAACCATTAGGCTATTGAATTTGAATCATTGAGTTAGACTTATTGAATGGGCTGAATTTGAGCTAGACTCAAATTGATTGGCTGAAATTGAGTTAGACTTATACTGGTTTAATTTGAGTTAGACTTAAATTAATTTGAAGGAGATAAAAGGACTCATCATGCATGCATAATTAATTGGATTAATTATGTATTAAGGTTGGATACAAAAGGATGCAAAAACCTTTTATATTCATAGGATGAATATAAAATGTGTTGGTTTTGTATTCTTAAGTGTAGTCTTCTTCTCCTCATCCTCTTGGCTGAATCCCCTCTTCCTTTTTAGCCAAGAAACCTTTTGTGGTGTTGCTAGCACAACTTTGCTTCTCCAAAATGTGTGTTCATGTGGATACTATAGAGGTGCGATCATTTTCATTGCACTGAGATCCATCATAGAGAAGTTGCTACCGGGATTGCAAAGGGATATACGTCAAGGGTAATTTCTTATCTAGATAGGATATAGATAGAAAATGATAAAATTATAAATAAGTATTCACATGAATCTCTGGAGGGATCCATTTTTTCACTGCTTTTGCAATTATTTTTCACACTAGATCCCTACAAGAATGGGTGAGATGATAATGACTATCAAATTGAAAATATTTTTAGAAATACTTTCAAAATCTATGAACAAATATTTTCTTAACAACTATTTTTTAATATTCATTGATTTTCATGATTATTGTGTAATTATATGTAAGTTTTGAAAATCTATATTTTCTTAAAATGAGTTGACCAAAACTAAGTTTATTGATCCTTAAGTTAACTTTAGACTGCTAGACCCTCTGGACACTTAGGTAAGTCTTTCTTATGGTTAACAAGAATGTCTTAAAAGTGTGTCAGGTTAAGGGGAGGTTAAATTAACTTTAGATTTCTAAACTCTCTAGATATTTGGGTAAGTCTTCATTGTGGTTAACAAGGATGTCCTAAAAGCATATCAGATTAAGGAAGAGGTTATAATTGAAGATCAATATTTATAGGAGTTTTTTATTTGAAAAATATTATATTGCAATATTTTCAAAATTTTCAACTTTTTCTCAAATCTTGTGAAAATTCAAAATTGTTAAAATTATTTGAAACTTATTCTTGAAACTTTTAAAAATTTTGAAAATATTTTGACAATATATTTGTTAAAATCTTGTTGTTTTCAAAGGGATTAAGAAATTAAAACTTTCTTTAAAAAAGTTTCTTATACTATCATAATGAGCATGCATTCAAAATACAACTTTTATAAAATTAAACACATACATGAGTCTTTAATATCTTAAAAAAAATATTGAAATAAAGGAGGAGATTTTGAAATATTCCATCTTTATAAAATACAACTTTTATAAACTTTAAGTTTTGAAATAAAGTTTTTAATAATGATTTTACAAGGGTTACAATAGAATCTTTCACAAAGGTAAAGTCTTGACTTAAGGACCTATGTTAAAACATTGTTGGTGCAGAATCCAAGAAAAACTAATGTCATATTATTTTTGAGGTATGTCAAAGGGGAAGAGGAAGACTTAAGTTAGACAAATTTAATACCTTTAGCTACCTCTAGATTGACATAAGACCTATTATACCAGAGCCTAACTTAAGTGTATTGTCAAACATCAAAAAGGAGGAGATTGTTAGTATAATTAACCTCTAGGGTTTCGATGTTTGACAATATATAGTTATT
>JBAMHZ010000008.1:2034824-2047903 GCA_037177395.1 Alpinia galanga | reverse complement strand
AAATTTAGATTTATGAATATTAAACGTAATGAGATAAGTGTTAATATAGAAGATAACGAGTTGCCTGGAATTGAAAGTTTTGAGTATTTAAGATTATTTTTACTAGATGATGGAGAGATTAAGAGAGATGACTTACATATAATACAAGCATAATAGTTGAAATGGAAGAGAGCGTCGGGTGTTTTATGTGATCGTAAAATACCTCTAAAATTTAAAGGAAAATTCTACAAAATGACAGTTATACTTGTTATGCTATATGATGTTAAATATTGGACTATAACTCAAATACATGAGCTAAAAATGAGAGTTGCAAAGATGAAGATGTTAAAATGAATGTCTTGACATATATACAAAGATGGATAAAATGAGAAATAAAATCATTAGAGAAAAAATCAAAATCTCATCTATTAAAAAAAAACTCTGAAAGATATGTTTAAGATGGTATGAACATATACTTAAATTACCAATAAATGCATTAGAGGATATGAAACTATGACAAATAAATACATCAAACGAGGAAGGCAAAAAAAAACTTGATTAACAATACTAAAATAAAATAAAATTTATTTAAGTATATATTATATAATAAGAAATAAAATTCAATGACATAAAAAATTCATATAATTGATATCACCCAGTGAGATAAAATTTGATTGTTACTATAGTCTCTTATTCAAAAAAGAAAGAAAACCCAGCATTCTTCAGATCACTCTTCAATCTGAAGAACGCCCGTAAATTTGCTTCGATGGAGGTGAAGGAGGTCAGCTACCTGCTGATATCCGTTGCACCCTTGGACGAAGGAGTCAGGCAGCGTTACGAGCTAAAGTAAGGGAAGAGTTTCGAAAGAGAATAATGAGAGAAGGAAAAACAATATAAATTCAATTAAGTATGATTAGATTCCTAAAGCACCCTGATCTGATCTCACACTACAAATTCACACACTAAAAAGTCATCACTTTTGGAGAAAAAAAAATTTAAGCCTTTGATGGTCAAAATCAGAGACGAATACATTCTTTAAAACATTATCATTTTGAACACTGGAAAATCATTATTGTTTTTTTATAAAAAAAAAAAACTAATAAAGTTCTCCTGATCAAAATAAAAAAAATTAAAAAAAGCATAGAAATAAAGTTTGATTTTATACGAATAACTATTTTACTTTTATCTTTCTTTGATTCTCTTGTTCGAACAAAAAGCACCATCAATGGGTCACCAACACAAATTTTCAGTACACGAAAACTAATGAAGATGATTTCCTGTGTCTTTTATGCAATATTACGTAACTATAAATTACAAATAAACTAACTAATGATGGTGAGATAATAGGAAGAACTTTGATACCGTCCTCCTTCCATTTCATTTTAATAGAGGGAATTTCTGAACGGGTTTACAAACAGCATATGATGCGTGCTGCTTCGCTTTTGACTATTTATCTTAAACTTGATCAGGACGGAAATAGAAGCTACGATGCTCATACAATTCCTTCTTTGAAGGGGCCAGATTCATGGAGCAACTCCATTACGTGCTTAACCTGCCAGCAAAGCATTCAACTCATCAAGACAATTGCAATATATATTTGTGCAAAAAATTTGTCTGTTTACGTCTTTTTAGTGCATGAATTTGGACAGAATTCCCTAGAGGAGGATGATGCATATGCATCCATGAATTTCCCAGCACTGGCTTGATTCGATTACAAAGATAGGAGAATGGGGAAGGAAAATACCACAAAATTTATATAAATCAAAAATTGCTCACGCATTTTGTGTTGCTTTTGCACCTCTTCTCCTTCCTCTCCTAGTTATACATCAAAGTAACTTAAATTTCCACAAAGAATTATCTAACAAGTGTATCATGGTCTCATTGGTCAGAGGAAATGAAATAATCGATTTCAAGTATACTCTCACATTGAGAGGAGAATACTTGGATAGTACAAAAAGTCAGTATGTTATGCAGTTAACTCATTATACAGGACAGATAGATTATAGAACTTGGGTGGAATAGTGATGCTCAACCATGGGGTTAATGTGCTTCGTTAGACAAGAAGAATGCCCAGAAAAAAAAAATACAAGATTGAAATCTAACTAGTCCAAATTAGGTGAATCTGTGTTCCATAATAGAATTGGTTCCCACTCACATAGCTTGTCAGCTACCAGAGTTATGATGTTGCATTAGAAATTATATTCATACTAACTAGAGAAGGCAGATTAGGCAATGTTACACTAAAATCCGATTGGCTTCACATAAAACATGTTTTCTTTCCATAAAACATAAGTTGTCAAGTAGCTGGACAGA
Source organism: Alpinia galanga (assembly GCA_037177395.1). Classification (NCBI taxonomy): domain Eukaryota; kingdom Viridiplantae; phylum Streptophyta; class Magnoliopsida; order Zingiberales; family Zingiberaceae; genus Alpinia; species Alpinia galanga. Next base: position 2,045,611 of record JBAMHZ010000008.1, on the reverse strand, counting down.
GATGTTGTATGCGACAATGAACAGAATTACTCTAAACTACAAAGGCAGACCATACAGTGGGCAAACACGATCAGAAGACTATGTAGAGAATGGATTGTTCGACTACTTATAGCATGTCTATAAAAAAGGGCAACTCAGTGCACGAAGCTCCCGCCATGCGAGGTCCCAAAGAAGGGTCTATTATATGCAACTTTACCCTTACCCTGCTTTACAAGAAGCTGTTTCCAAAATTCGAACCTGTGATCTCTAGGTCACAATGTAGCAACTTTACCATTGCACCAAGACTCCTCTTCTTATAGCATATGCATAGGAATGGAAATTTTTATTTTAAACAATTAAATGTTTTAAATTTAGTAGACTAAAAACAGAATATGAAATTTAAATTTAATAGTACTAGACAAAGCTAAGAAATGACAAATTACCTATAACTGAGAGGTTTTTTCAAGTATCTAGGTTTGTTTTTACAAAAAAAAAAATGGAGGGGCTAATAGAGACATTTACATAGAATACAAATAAAATAATTGAAATGAACGAGAGCATTAGATGTTTTTCATGATTATAAAACATCTCTTAAACTTCAAAAGACACATTTAAGATAGTACTAATATAACTTACTAGCGTAGAAGGATCCACATAGACGACTCTATTTATGGAATAAAGGCTTAGTTGTTAGTTGTTGGTAAGCAATTAAAACTGAAATCCTCACAAGTACATTGTATAAAAGTATGACTGAAGCTTGAAATGAAAGAATATACCTGCTCAGTTTCATAGACAAGAAAATTGTCTATCACTTTTCGAAAATCATCATCAAGAATGTAGTGGCAGCTGAATGTGGTAACTGGAACATAACCACGCTGAATTTTATGTTCTCCTTGAGCTCCCGCCTCCACTTTGCTCAAGTTCAACTCAATAGCAGCTTCAATTGCCTAGAAGAAAATTCATATTACACAATTTAGGCATCGCATGACAAACACAATGGACATTTAAATAAAAAAAGTGCATAACAGTAAATTCGTTTAACATTTTCCTGCAAGGATAACTAACAACCAATCTGTAAATGTAAAAGCATGGTTTACAATTGAACCAACTCTTCAACCATAAACAGGCAAGATGTCCGTTGTCTATTTGGTACATACATACATGTATCACCAACTTCATAAGTGTACAGATAAACAAATATAATTTAGCCATTCTATGGAAGTGATAATTTAGCTATCCTACGTAAATGATCCTGTAATGCCCCAAGTAGGTCTCTGGGATCATAGGCAAGGCATGACACCCACGATGGCCACATAATAACTTATCTTGGCATCATCTACTAAGTCAACCAGAACCACATATAGACTATTTTTAAAACTCTCCATAATACAAACCCATAAGAAAAAATCTAACTTACATAATTATCAAAAATCTTACATTGTTAGTGAAAAAGAAATAATAATATGAACAATAAAATGAATATAGGACTCCAACTCAACTAAATAACAAATAAATGATAATAGAAAACCAAAAAGTCTAAAATCCTCAGAAAATATTGCAGAATATCCTTAGAGTATCCACCTTGTTATGGTAACTCACTGGCACCTAAATTAGCATCCACTTGCAATCTTGGATCAGCAAGGGAAGAAAGGAAAACTAAGCGAGTCAAGCAACATGATGAATGATGATAAGGTAAACAATTATAAACTATCCTACCATGAACTGCAAGTAAATAACTACTAGCAAAAAAAAAAAAGACACCATCACAATCCACAAAACACACAATTAATGTAAACTACAAAGTTACCAATCAAAGGACAAATTTGGACACATTCACTGGGCATGAGCCCTTACGCTCTCCCTTTTTTTGTGACAATATCCCATTCCAAAAATAGAAAATTCAAAACAATTGGGACTTTTTCGGAGATTGGATGTAGTTACTAATTCATGATGTGACATGTACAGAATGAAAACTTCATTCTCAATTCCATGAGGATTTTTATGAAAGCATTTCATTTGCTTCTCTTCCATGGAAGTTTCATTTTCCCAGGATGTATCATAATTTTTGGCCTGATTCTTCTAATGATCAGTTCAACCTCTGATCAAAAGAATAGACCTTGGTTTTCATCTCTTCAACAAGTTTACTAATAAGCATAACAGCCCTATTGTTTCAGTGGAGACAAGAACCTATAATTAGTTAGGTGCTTGGGTGCCCCATGTGCACAACTATCAAATGTAACTTGTTTGTGCCACGTCTAACTCATCACTCTCATTGGCAGGCAGGCTGAGCACAGTTGAGATGAAAAGAAACTGTTAATGGTCTATCATCATCCTATTGGATTCAAGGCCTCATTCATAAATACCTCAACATCAGTTATATATATTCTTTAAGAAATGCCATTCATTTACAATGTTTATGCTATCGTGTTCATACCCATGTTAACCATTAATTCTGACAACATGAACAGATAACAGATGTGTGATATAAAGTTATCATATTAACACCAAATAAAAAAAATGAAATTACCACAAATAACAACTTACTAACTTATCAAACACGATGCTCATGTTCAACAGGACAACCAGAGTTCAACATGAAATATATACAAGCAGACAAGGAAACAAAGTTATGTCATAACTTTTCACGAGATTTGGTATATGGATTCACAATGAAATACTCCCAACTCCACTAGAGAGGAAAAAGTGCCTACCTTAAAGGGAATTACCAAAATAACCAGAAATAAAGTGTCGCACTTGGATAGAACCACTCGCTTGTCATTACAATCAATGCTTGATCAACTGCTCAAAATTGAAACAAAAGTGAACATTAATTTTTGTCATTAAACTACACGCCAAGCCCTAAACTATAGCAAGTTGCAAGAACTTCTACCAGTCACCTACCAGAAACAGGGAGGATCAACATTGTCCAAGAGGTTATCTACACAACAATGAGAAGGGCACTGCTACTCCTCTCAATAGGGCATACAAGAGGTTACCTAAGGTCATTGCTACTCTATAAACATCTTGATCACTACTCAAAGGGTGCATAGGACCAAAAGGCTCACCTAAGGTTGCTAGCAGCAGCTGGCAGGTTGCTCCAGTGAGGACACGAGCAATGGCTCAACAAGATCAAAAGAAGAGAGGAAGAAGAAATACCGGTGGACACTTGGACAGTGGCAATGCTGGTAGCATGCAACAATGAGCAATGTAGGGGAGATCATCGGTGGCAGGCAACCACCACAATGCTAGGAAAAATTATGAGAGAGAGGAACAAAATTCAGGATGAGAGGTATGTCACACGGAGGGAGGGTATCGTGTGATCGAGAAAAAAAGGAGGCACTAAAATGCTAAACAATCCTAATAAACAAATCCATTAAACCTAGTAACTAGTTTAACCTAGTCCACTACTAGTTCAGCTATAAATCTTTAATTTGACCTGATCAAGATTTTAAATTTCGATCTGAGATTTCGATCCACGATCAAAACGATACAGTTTTGATATTGTATCGTGTTGTGCCAATACAGTTTCGATACTTTTTAAGTACTACTTTGTGACCTAGAGGTCACAGATTCAAATCCTGAAAACAGTCACTTGCAAAAAAACAAAACAAAGTAAGGTTGCATATAATGGATTCTTTTCCGGAACCTCGCATGGAGGGAGCTTCGTGCACCGAGCTGTCATTTTTTAATTATAAAATATATTAATTAAAAATAAAATTTTTAACTTAAATATTAAAAAAAAGAAAAATTGAAAAATTAATTATAATTGATGGATTAATTTAATTAATTTCCATTATATAGGATTAATAAAATAAAATAAAATTTAATAATAAAAACATTATTATTCATAATATATAAATAAATAAATAAAGTTATGAAATATTTTTAGGTTAATGGAATAATTCTATTAAATTTTAATTAATTTTATTCAAAACTATAGTTAAAAGTTGATTGAAATTATTAACCTAAGTTTTAATTAAAATCCCACCGCATGTGCATTTTTGCGACCCCGTGGAGACTGCCGTGACACCACGACAGCCTCCGCGTCCCGTAATGTCGATGTTGTACCAGTGCCAGGCGAAATGACAAATTTCACCCATATTGCTTGGTTCAACATGGATTGAGATTTAAAACTATGGACCTGATTCGAGTTTTGTTCAAACCTAAAACCATATCAAATAGATTCCCATCTGACCATGATATCTATCAATAGAACTAAGATCAAATATCCATAAAATTTTAATTAAAGTCACTAAATCATTTTTTCACACATTGGGTTCATCCAAAAAAATCCATAATTCCCAATTAAATTCTAATAATCTCCGATTACTAAAATCTTTTTAAAAATTTTACAATATAACATCCTACCCACCTTTAAGGATTTTCTTCTAAAAAATTAAGCTAGCAACTTAAGACACTCACTCCCACTAGCAAGGCCACAACTAAAATTCACTATATAGGAAAAGTGTCCGTGAAAGATCAATAATTTGTTAAATAGTCCACCCACTAAGAGGGTCGGATATAGTGATCCTCTAATATCATTGGACTTAATTCTCTACTATATCGTCATCTATATTTAAATGAATTTTATTCTATTTTATTGTTACTAACTAAGTCTTCTTTAGTCTTCCTCTTCCTTGATTAACGTACGTATTTATCTTAGTGTCACATCACCTACCTAAGGTATTTATTGATCACCTAAATATATGTTCATACCATCTAAAATGCATCTCTCGAAATTTTTCTTAATAGAAGCAACTTAACTTTCTTTAATATTCTCATTTCTTATACTATCCATCATTGTATATTTGCACATCCACTTTAATATTATCATTTTGTGACTCTTATCTTCTGCTCGTATACTCGATTCATATCCTACATTTAACTTTGTATAACGTAGCAAATCTAATCATCGTTTTATAAAATTTCCCTTTAAGCTTTAGAGGTACCTTATAATCATAAAAAAAACACTTAAAACTCTCTTGCATTACAACCATTTTGATTGTACCATATGTAAAACATTTTTATCAACCCCTCCATTCTTTTGCAAAAAGAAACATAGATACTTACTCTCAGTTATAGTAATTCGTCATCTCCTATTTTATCAATTATCTTATTGTGTCTATTGCTACTAATATCAAATTCCATATATTCAAATTTTACTCTAATAAGACTTAAATTTTATTTTAATGGTCTGTTGACTTTGGAGGAAGGAAATAAAAACCGTGAAAAGTTTTCCGCTGTGAATAACTTTCCTTCATTTACTTTGGAAAAAAAGAACTATTTTCCTTTCATTTGTTTGCTTAATGGGTGGATGGATTTAAGATTCCATCCATCGATGGATTCTTTTTTTCCTTTAGTTATATTTTTTTCTGTCTAAATCAGACGGAAAACCTTTCTCTTCCTCTTGCTCGTCGTCAATTGCTAACCACAATTATTGATCACCGTCGCCACTGGTCGCCGCTCGCCGCCCGTCGAAATTCTCTTTCCTCTATTTCCTTATTTCCTCAAGAAATATTTTTTCTTCCTCAGAGAATTTCTTTCTTTTCTCTTTCCTTTCCTTTCTCTTTCTCTAGGGATTTTTTTTCCTTAGGGAATTCCTTTCCTTTCATAATCCATCCTTCAGAGTAAATGGAGCATAAATGTTTCCTACCAAGATTCTAGTGCTTCTTCATGTCTCTTCTTAATGCTACAATGTTCATGACTCTTAGTCATCACCTTGTAAAACCATACAACTTCTAGTCCCAATTAGCTCTTCATCTAACCATTAACCATCTACTACTACTACATGTTATGAGAATATCATACACACGAGATATCTTGACATCATGGCAGGCCATCCAATCTTACATTGATATACCTACACTAACTTTATTTTAATAAAAAAAATTGAGCTAATCTTTTTTAGAGTTTTGTGTGTCATTATTTGTGGAGATTCCTAAATCACATCATGAAACTTTTAGAGCTTCCCACTAGAAACAAGTCATTTATAAAGAGATATATGTTCTTTTACATTGAGGAACATGGGAACTTATCCTCTATTCTCAGATATATAATCCATTTCGCTATTTCTTGTGAATTAGTGTTTACAATTAAGGATCCCACTAATGGGCAAATTAATTGTTTAAGGCATGAGTAAGTAACCACAAGAGACAAAAACATAGTGTGAACACTTTAAGAAATTGTTCCCTATCTCTCACCATTATGAATAAGGTGTTGTAGCTCAATCAAATGTTGACGCAGAATACAAGACAATGACACATACAACTTATAAGATGATATGGATAGGTCATTTCCTTAATGATCTCAATTTTGGCAACAACAAAGTAATAAATATATGTCGTGACAATTATATATTCATCTATTTGCAAATACTCTAATGTTTCATGAACTTATTAAAAATATTAAAAGTTGATAAAACTTATTCTTTGTTTACATCCAAGAAGATTAGATCACCATATACATTTTAAAGAACAAATTGCTTTGACATTTTTACCATGTTTTTCTTATAACTTGTTTTATATTTCTATGTAGCAAATTGGATATCTAGATATTCACACTCCGGCTTGAGAGCAAGTGTTAGATGAAATAGGAATAAATTACTTAGTCATGACATTGCTTAGTCTAATGCACTAATCTTAAAGAAGTTAATTAATCTGGGGTCTTTTAATATATAAGTTGTATAACCATTTTAATATACAAAAAGATAGTTAACTTTTAACTCCTATCGTTATTTGTCATAGAAAAAAAACTCAATTACCATACTTTTTAATGGTTTTGTTTAACTTATGACGAACGTTTATTGGTTCAAAGTTCACTATAATCAGAATGCAATTCAAAAGCATATTCCTTTCTTATTGAAAAGTGTAAATAATCCGTGCAAAGCAAGATAACTTGCAAAAATAATGAGAGAAAAGACTTTGAATTTATAGTCTAACACTGAACAACTCAATCAAAAAATAATGAGATCGAGAATTTATTATTTGCATCTAGACTGACTGAGGGAAGGTGACTAGCCTTTGCAAACACTACTACAAAAAGTTTACCTGATAGTAGCATGCCTCAAAATGCAAGTTTGGAAAATAAACGTGTGGTAGACAACCCCATAAGCGACCAAAAAGTGTGTCACCTCCAATAAGGTTAAGAGCACCAGCAACAAGTTCACCCTCATCCTCAGCAACAATGAGCAATAGATGGTCTGTCAACTTTGATCCCAGCATATGAAAGAAGTCCCTCGTGAGATAAGCACTACCCCATCTGAAGATAACTATGTCAAAAAGGACCTCAAGGGATAATATTTCAAAGAGAAGACTAGACAATTCAGATTTTCAAATGTTTCCTTGCAAGAAGGAACTGTTTTATTTGAGAAGATAGCAATATAAAGGAAAATGTTAAATATATATATATACAATAATGGTTTCAAGTTTCAATCCATATTAGTCAGAGTGGCTGAACCAATGCAATACAGATGGCTTGGCTCAAAATTTATCCAAAAAATATTCAATTGCAACCATATAGGGCACAATGGCATGTGGAAGACTCAGAGCTATGAATGAAAATCGAATCAACAGTCAGCAATTCATCAAATTTACAATCATTGGTTTCAATCTTAATCTACAAAAATTGCTTGAATACATTTCCTGGAAAACAAGTTATTAAGTCATTAGGAAGGGTTAAGGCATGGAAACTATCCAACAATATGTCAGCCTTTTCCAACGAGTAATTTTGGAAGGAGAAGAACTTGATCAACAAGTAAACATTGGAGAGGAGCATTAATGGTTCTCAGTTGTTTGATACTTCGGAGGCCAATTTTACCACTTTTAGTTGTTCCTTCTTTAGTAATGTTCTAAATTAATTTAGGCCATGACTGTTCAGATTTTCCTTTCTACATAAGAAGCTTGTGCTACCTGTAAAATGATCTGGAATCCCATTTTCTTGGTTGGTTGGTAAACCTATTGATTCATCTCAAACCCTCTTTCTTATCACTTGAGTTTGTCTAGATGTGCCAAAACTCTCTCTATCTTGAGTGTGACTGTCCTTGGACATTATTACTTGAGTGGCAAGTGTTCTACCATAAATCACATTATCACTCAAGTGGCAAGAGCTCTACCAGAAATCTACTCATTTTACTTGACTCCTTGAAAAGAGATCAATTCCCAATACTTGAGTTTGACAAGTTTATCTTATCACTCAATTAGAGGGAAAACCTTCTCCTACCTCTTATCAACTTCCATACCCTATTCCCTACAAATTCTACCCTCTTATCGCTCAAGTTTCAATTATCCTTGAAGAGTGGAACAGAAAATACTTGTTCCCAGTGCTCTTTTACCAAACCAGCCAGCTTATAAGTGCAGAGAGGAAGAGGCCAAGGAACTACAAAGATAAGTTGATAAGCTAATTGCAGATGGCTATGTTCAGGAGTCCATAAGTCCATACTTTGTGTCTGTTTTACTTGTTCCAGAAAAAGATGAGGATGTGTGAGGATAGCAGAGCCTTCAACAAGATAGCCATTTTTTTAATCATAATCCAAATCCAAAGATGAGACAAGCATTGCAAACAACCAAGGTAGAAGACAATGGCGATAGGATAGGGAAGTTGAGAAGAGGAAGGGGAAGGCTTTCCCTTCAATAAGTGATAATAGAAACTCTCCACACGACTGGTAGAACTCACAGGACTTGTTTGTTATACAAACAACAACAACAACAACCAAGCCTTATCCCACTAGGTGGGGTCGGCTACATGGATCCTTCTACGCCATTGAGCTCTATCTCCCACCATATCATCATTTATATTTAAATACATTTTATCTTGTTTTATTGTTGCTAACCAAGTCTTTTTTGGTCTTCCTCTTCCACGTTTAATGTGTGTATTTGTCATGGTTTCACATCGCCTAACTGGGACCAAAGAAGACGAAAGATTTTAACCAAATAAGATGTATTAAAAATAAATGCAATAGTACACTAGTAAATGATGGAGAAATAAAAGAGCAGTAAAAGAGGTATTTTTATCAACTTTTTAATGAAGATTTAGGTGACGAACTTAACTTAGGTAATTTAAGTAGGTCAAATGAGTATAAAAATTTAAACTTTTATTGTAGAATTCAAATTTCAAAAGTAGAACAAACTTTAAAAGGATGCAAAATGGAAAAGCCGTTGGACCAAATAATAATTCGATAGAGGTATGAAAGTGCCTAGGGAAATAAAGTATTGAATGACTTATAAAATTATTTAACATGATATTGAAAATAAAAAAATGTCTAATCAATGGAGGGTAAGTACTTTAATTCCCTTATATGAGAATAAGGGTGGCATATAAAATTGTGTAAACTATAGAGGTATTAAACTAATGAGTCATACCATGAAATTTTGGAAAAAAATAATAGAAAAAAGATTAAGGAAAGAGACCACAGTTACCGAAAATCAATTTGAGTTTATGCCTGAAAAGTCAACAATAGAAGCTATACTTCTTCCTAGCAATAAATTGAAAAGTATCGGGAGTAAAAACAAGACTTACATATAATATTATTGACTTAGAAAAAGCTTATGATAAACTTTCAAGAGAAATTATTTAGAGAATTTTAGAAAAGAGAGGTGTTAGTGTAATATATATTGAACTAATTAAGGATATATATGAAGTAATGACTACAGTGAAGGCTTCAAGCGGATTAACTGAAACATTTCCAATAAAAATAGGGTTACATCAAGGATCAGCTCTAAGTCTCTATCTTTTTACATTACTTATAGACAAACTCATTTGACACATTCAAGATACAATACCATGATGCATATTATTTGCAGATAATATTGTTTTGGTAGATGAGACACGTGAAGGAGTAAATGCTAAATTAGAATCTTGGAGGGAAACCTTAGAAGTGAAAGGTTTTAGACTTGGTAGAGTAAAGACACAATATATGAAGTTTAAGTTTAGCAATATTAGGTATAATGAGATAAGTGTTAAGATAGGAGATGATGAGTTGTCAAGAACTGAGAGCTTTAAATATTTAGGATTATTTTTGCAAGATGATGGATGAATTAAAGAGATGTTTTACATAAAATACAAGTAGTATGGTTGAAATGGAGGAGAGCATATGGTGTTTTATGTGATCGTAAAGTACCTCTAAAACTTAAAGGGAAGTTTTATAAAACTGCGATTAGACCTGCTATATTATATGGAGTTGAATGTTAGGTTACGACTCGAACACATGAGTAGAAGATGAGGATGTTAAGATGGATGTGTTGACATACGAGGATGGATAGAATAAGAAATGAGGATATTAGAGAGAAAGTTGGAGTTGCATCTATTGAGGAAAAACTCCGAGAAACATGCTTAAGGTGGTACGGATATGTATTTAGACGATCAATAAATGCCCCAGTTAGGCGATATGAAACCATGATAAATACATACATCAAACGTGGAAGAGGAAGACCAAAAAGACTTGGTTAACAACAATAAAACAAGATAAAATTTATTTGAATATAAATGATGATATGGTGAGAGCTAGAGCTCAATGGCGTATAAGGATCCATATAACTGACCCCACCTAGTGGGATAAGACATAGTTGTTGTTGTTGTGTACTCTACACGACTCATTCGTGAGTACCTTCGTTATCTATCGTTTGATACCTTTTGGTTTAAGGATTGGGCTATAGTGCGTAAGCGATCGGATAGTGGGTAACGGAGGTGCTCATGGATAAATTGTGTAGGGTAACATTCCTCTCTTTATATATATATATATAGAGGCCTGATCTCCTGCCTAACCCATCAGTGCGCGCTCGTGCGCAACCGCTTCTTCACCGTCTGATCCGTGG
>JBAMHZ010000008.1:1720937-1732841 GCA_037177395.1 Alpinia galanga | reverse complement strand
TATAATGTTGGATGAGAATAATATTGAGTATCTAATAACCATTAAAATATAGTTGTCATCCAGTTTTAACATGAAAGACATGGATGAAGCTGAGTTCATTCTCGGAGTACAAATTTGGAGGGATCACTCGCGAAAATTAATGGTTTTTACACAAGAGACCTATATTAAAAAAATTCACAAACGCTTTAGGATGAGCAATTGTAATCCCATAGATACTTCAATCGCTAAAGGTGATGGCTTGAGCTTTAAAATATATACTAAAACTTAGGAAGAAATAAGGGAAATGAGTAAATTATCTTATTCCAGTATAGTTAAAAGTCTAATGTACGCAATATTGTGTACACGATTGGATATATGTTATGCAGTCAGTCTGGTAAATAGATATTAAGCAAATCCTAGGAGTAACTAGAGAGTAGTGAAAATGATTTTTCGATATCTCAAAGGAATTGCAAACTTCTCTCTTTCTTGCGCCTAACATTCGGTCACTCTTGACCGGCTGGGACTTCGTTTGTCTAGCATCCGATCACCTTAACCTATAAGGACTTCACTTGCCTATTATTCAATCACCTTAATCTGCTAGGACTTCACCGACACTAAGCATTCGACCCTCTTTGATCTGTTTGGACTTTGCCTCTTATATTTGGCATTCGATCAATCTTGATCTATCAGGACTTTTCGTCTTATACCAAGTGTTCGGTCAACCTTGACATACTCAATTTCTCACTTGTCAACTCCTGTTAGACTTTCGACTACCAAACATTCGGTCCTATCTGACTTATTTGGATTTCTCCACTTGTCAAGTATTCGGTTAACTTTAATCTACTCAAATTTTCACTTGCCAACTCCTATTGGACTTTCGACTACCAAGTGTCCATCCTATTTGACTCATTTAGATTTCTCCACTTGTCAAGTATCACTTTCCATCAAAGACTTCATACATCATAGTCGATATAATCCAATGATGATTATACCAATACTCTCTTTCTTCAATACTCTTGTTCACACAACTCAGATGTCCTATATCATCCTTCACGTATCATTCATATTATCAAATATCAAAACTCAATTTGAATCTAACTCGAGCTTGACCAATTTTCACCTAAAACCAATTGCACCAACATGTATTTTCTAAGTTCAAACAGTTCACCTTGCAATTATAGAAGGTAGAGGCTAAAAGGAATAGCCTTAAGAAGAATTTGGTATTATCACAGAGTGTAGTGGTGCTTCACCACATTGCCAGAATTTCAGCATTGTAATTGTATGCTTTTCTGATGTCTTGAGGATGTGTTTTGGTGGTTTGAAATGAATGAAACCTCAAAATAGATATGACAACAACAAAAGTGGTTACAATTCTTGTTCATGATGTGAAAGGGCCTATGTAACTCTTTCCTATCCTATTATCAATTTTTCACACACACAAACACATATATAAAAGTGTTGGATTCATTGTGCAGTTGTATAGTTTTAATAGATTTACTATTTATTCATGAACGAACATTTGCTTCAATTCTTCTCTTGAATCTCTTTAGTTGATGTAGCCCATTCATAGCATTGCCAAAAAATTTAGAGCTGTCTTCTTGCATATAAATTTTCCAGTAAAACTGACTTCTTCTTCTTCTTCTTCTTAAACTCGAGGTCATATTTAGCAGTTAATTCATTGGTTTATTATTATTATTATTTTTTTTTTGTTTAAAAGGACAGTTTTCTCTACTACGCTAATTAACTATTTTTTTACTTTGAGTTTGTGTGCGTGCTATATCATTCTCTAGTTGTATCATCTCATCTCCATATTTGGTCTGATTCTTCGTTGTTAACTGGTTTTCTTTTTGACTTCTGGAATTGTTGAAAGCAAATAAATTCTAAAAGAAATACGATTGTTCTTGATCGTTAACAGTAACTTGTATGATGAGCGTCTTCCTGGTTGCATGTAGTCCATCCATGATCCACCCTTGCACCAATTCTTTAGTAGTTCCTGAGTGCTCCAACAGGAAGATAGTGGCTGTGTCTAATAGAATCATAGCTGTGTGCTCGCCACTATTTGTTGCTGCCTTCTCCTACAATTCACGCCTCTTCTTTTTAGACGTGTGGGCTGCGAAGCCTGGAGTTTCCTGCAGTGGCAGTGCTGCTCCACCTCCATTTCCAAAGGCAAACGAATCATCAAGACTGGCATGCAGTTGTTCATGGATGCTCCCACCCTACTTTATGTTTATTAATTTCCAGGGAATAATAATGGTGAATTATATCATAGAGAAAATATATCAATAATATACGGCAATTGTCCATTCTTCTATGTGCATGTGCATGCATTCTTCTATCTATGCATTATGCATGATCAGTAAACATTTGGTTGACTAAACTATGAAATTGAAGTTGGCTACTCGGTCAAATCAGAATCTCTCTCTACACTAAATGCATGCATTGGTATTCTATTAGCAAAAAGGATAAACCCATGAGAGCTAGAGGAGACCGCATTCATGAATCTGTATAAAATATATGTAATCGAGCCTGAAATATCATATTTAGTTGCCCATGCCTCTTTTGCTGCTGCTGCTGCTGCTGCTTTACATCGATTAGAATCAATAGCTCGGCCAATGTGGAAAGCACTGCTTTCAGTGAGATATCTTAATCCATTCAAAGTTCGAGTGAGTGGAGCAGTGGGCCAATCTGTATAATAATTTGCATTGCAGCGAGAAGAGATGATGTGTGTTGTGGAGGAATAGGTAGAAGAAAGCTGGGAGACCTATAATTGGCTGGCAGAGGCATCGACGACATAAAGGACTGGACATGGAGGTGAGGGAAGGGAGGGACCCCATGCTTCGCTGCAGGCACCGAACTAGCTAGCTAGCAGTCATGCACCGTGCTTGATGAGGCAACACGTACTGTCGACTTTCAAGGTAATTTTGCAAGTAATTTAACTAGAGATTGAAGAAACATGGTGGAAATTTCAAGCACAGTCGTTGCTGTGATCGAATACGAGCGCATGGGAGTTGAGCAGGAGACCAAATGATAACTGTAGCTATAATTTAACAGTTCGCTGCAGTTCTTTGTTACAGAACGTAAAAAAGACGATGCAGGTTTGATTTGTTTAAGACACCGAAGAAGATCTAGGGAACTGAGAAAGAAAGTGTAGATGAATTGCGAGTCCACTTTCGACTCCATTACCAAAAAGAAACGAGGAATGATAGAGCCCGCAGTGGCATCTACTCAGTGGTCCAGTCGCTTACAACAATTACCGATCAAAAGAAGAGAAAAAGGAGTAAAAGCTGCAGGCTTGTTAACGAAGCCTGAAATCTTTCTTTCATCTAAATATGCATTATTCGGTTTTGTAAAAGTTTTCTTGTCAGAACTTGATATACAATTGATGCAGGCGAGGCAGACCTGCGATATAAAGCGAGGAAACATCAAACATGGAGATACTGTTAGTTTTGGAGCTAGTGCTTCTTCTGTGCAGCGCTGCCATTGGATTGGAAATTCCAAGAATAATCCATCCATTGCTTGGAACTGGGATTGACAAGAAAAGAGCCAGGGCATGGGGAATTTTTTTGGTTGAAGGGACCAAATGAAAGATACAAGAAGAAGACAAGCACACCGATGCCCACAGAAACAGACAGCTCTAGAAGAGGGAGGGGATCGCAGCTCCAAAAATCCTCAGCCATGGCTTCTAGCTACAACCTACTCATTTGGTGGTTTCTCCTCGCGCTTGTTTGTCCTGTTTCCTCGGCGGCGGCGGTGCCGGCGGTCAACCGCACACGGCATCACTGGATCACGGCCCATTTGAAGAGGGTCAACAGACCTGCCGCGAAGACGATTGAGGCAGCCCTCGTTGCCTTCTTCTCTGTGCATGCTGGGGTGTTCGTGAGCTGGAGATAACTTTGTTTCTTCTTGTGCATGCAGAGCCCTGACGGTGATGTTATAGACTGCGTTCCTTCTCATCTCCAGCCGTCGTTTGATCATCCCAAGCTCAGAGGACAGAAGCCCTTGGTAGTGCTCAAGAGATTAATTTGTTTGTTTCAGCAAAAGGAAACAAAAAATTGTTCTTTTGGTATATTGATAGTTAATTCCAGGATCCTCCTGAGAGACCGAGAGGCCACGACTGGAACATCAGTGCAGCAAACGGCGTGAGCCTGCAAGCATGGACAATCTCCGGGGAGTCATGTCCTCGAGGCACGGTGCCGATAAGGAGGACGACCGCGGAAGACATTCTGCGAGCCAGTTCCCTCCGGCGATTCGGAAGGAAGCCGGCGGGTGTGCGGCTCCGCCGGGACTCGACCAGCAACGGCCATGAGGTTCCTCTCCTTCATCCTTCTCCGTTCAGTTCAAGTAACTATAATCTTACACTCACTCACCGAGCCATGCCTGTAAAAATTGATTACACGAGCAGCCATTAGCACAAATTCAGACCCCATAGGATTCATTTTCATAATCTGCCAAAATGAAGCCGAAGTCATCTATTTTGTCTCGAGTTAATTCGTATGCTTCCAAGGCATACCTCCATCCACCTCGTAGTTGATGGTGTCTTGTCCATTACTGCCTCGCGTTAATTGATTTGCAGCATGCTGTTGGCTACGCCATGGGAGATCAGTATTATGGTGCAAAAGCTAGTCTCAGTGTCTGGGAACCGAGAGTGACGATTGGATCAGAGTTCAGCTTGTCACAGATCTGGGTCATCTCTGGCGCCTTTGGCAATGATCTTAACACCATTGAAGCTGGATGGCAGGTAAAACTAACACTCTCTACTTGAGTTACAAGCTATCTATCTTTTTAGTTTCCAATTTTTCAGAAAAGAAAAAAAAACACACACACACATTAAAATACTAACTTTCAGTTCCTCGATCATTTTTTCAGTGGCTTAACTAATATAGATTAGATCATTTGTCTCTAGTCTTTGTTGGAAGAGAAAGAAAGAAAAAGGAAACAAACCATGCACTGACACACATGCAGCACATTGTGATTTTTTTTTTGATAGCTCAGGCTCAAACTGATTGCTCTGATCAATAACATCAGAAGACAAATCATTTGGGATACTTAGAAAGAAAAAAAGAAATAAATAAAGAAAAGCCTGCTACCATTGCCTGTGCTTGACATTTATGATGAACTCTCAGGTGAGTCCTCAGCTATATGGAGACAGCAGGCCCAGATTTTTCACATATTGGACTGTAAGTAATAAATACTACCAAGCATATACTTTTGGATATAATTACAACAATGAGATGCTTTGTCGTGCAGACTGATGCATATCAAGAGACCGGTTGCTACAATCTCTTGTGCTCAGGCTTTGTGCAGACAGACAATAGGATAGCCATCGGAGCAGCTATTTCACCAATCTCAGCCTCAAACGGCGGCCAATTCGACATCGATCTTCTGGTGTGGAAGGTATAACGATTCTCTTCCAGATAAACTCACATTCTGCAAATATTGAATGGAAAATAACATTACAGGACCCAAAGCATGGGCACTGGTGGCTTGAATTGGGGTCAGGATTGCTGGTGGGCTACTGGCCGGCGTTCCTGTTCAGTCACCTGGCGGAGCACGCGAACATGGTGCAATTCGGAGGAGAGATTGTGAACACGCAGTCGTCCGGTTTCCACACGTCGACGCAGATGGGCAGCGGGCATTTCGCGGAAGAAGGCTTCCGCAGAGCTGCTTACTTCCGCAACCTGCAAGTGGTGGACTGGGACAACAGCTTGATCCCCATGGCCAACCTCAGGCTCTTGGCTGACCACCCCAATTGCTACAGCATACAAGGAGGGGTCAACAGAGTGTGGGGGAACTATTTCTACTACGGAGGGCCAGGAAGGAACGTGAGGTGCCCTTAGGAATTAAGGGTTCTATATTGCCATGTATTTTTGTTTTTGTTTGTTTTCCAAGAAAAAGGAAGAAAATATATATATATATATATTCGGTGTTCTTAGAGAGAAAATCTTCTTTTCTTTTTTGTTTTCTTGTTTTGCTTACAGAAGAGTGTTCTTGGATGGCTCCGTTCTGTAAATGCAAAGGGAATTAAATCTCGGAAATTATATATTTTGTTCTTGTCAGTTTTCTTGATTTATTTTTTTTTTATTTTTTATCTTATTGCTGTGAGATTATTGTGCGAAGGAGAGTTTTGATAAAATTACTATCCAAGAATTATAAACTTTGTTCATGAACAATTTATATACAAACTTTGTTCATAAATTTTCACCAAATTAAATATCAAATTTACTCAACGGGGTTCAAGGTCTTCTTCCTAAACTTCTAAACTTTGGAGGCTTCAAACTCAATCTTAAATTGTAGCATGGTGCATGGATAACCTCGAGCATGTTTTGGTAAATTATTAAAAGATACATTCAAAGTTTTATATTTTAAAAAAAATGTATCGTACTTTTTTGAGAATTATTAAAAGAGGTGCATTATCTCTTCATTAAAATTTAAAATGTATTATCGTTGATTTTTAAAAATCAGTACCATATTAATATTGAGTTTTGAAAATCAATACAAGTGATGTTAATTTTAATATCATAGTAGTATTAATTTTTAAAAATAAGCACCACAATAATGGTGATTTTGAAAAATCAATACTAAAGTGGTGTTAATTTTAAAAATTTAGCATTCGCAATAAAGAGCTAATTAAGTTATTAATGAGTTTTGGTTGAAATTCATTGATAAATCTAAAATAGTTGAAATTATAAATAATTGACATGAAATAGAAGAGGAAGATATATAGAAAATTTATATGGTAAACAAATTTAGTTTTGAGCCTCTTACGTGAAGTTATGGATGTATACCAATTGATATGAAAATGAAATTTTGAAATAAGATTGTGCAAAGCTAGGGAAAAATTAAGGATGAGAGTTTAGGATATGATTGTACATGCACAGAGTCACTTCAAAAATCTATAGGACGACTAGAATAGATTCAATAAGAATTAGTTAAGGTCATCAATTAATTTTGATCTAAATTCATTGATAAATTTAGAGGAGTTAAAATTAAGAATCTTTAATATAAAATAAAAAAAATTATATAAAAAATTTATATGGTGAGCATGTGATAAAGTGAATTTTAAATTTGAAAAAGGACCATATAATAAGTGATGAAAATAATTATGATTACTATTAAATATATATTTTTTAAAGAATAACTAATTAGATTTGGGATCCCTGCCCCTCCAAAATAAACGTCATATAATTTTAAATTTTAATGATCTGAAGAGATAACGTAAAATAAATATGTTCTTTACTAATTTTTAAAATACGTTAAACTTTTTAAAAATATATTAAATTTTACCCAACTATTTTCCTTTAGATTTGAGCAATCTTTTCCTATCCCCACCTATCATTGTTGAATATTTATTATTCTTATCGTCATCGACAATGCTGTTACCAGTACAAGGTGAAAATGGCAGATGATATACCATGTTCATTGCCTTTCCACCTGCAGTATCATAAACTCTCGCTGTGCTCGAATGTTCATTGCTTTAATTTATGTTGATTTTAATTTGTTTGTTTATACGTTGATAATTAATTATATATATATTTATAAAACAACTCATCTACATCTTATGCATGCCTGCATGGAAGTGATGTTAATCTTGTATCTTACTTAATTAGCTTACTGTCTATCCATTGAAGCGAAACAATTTAATGAAGGCTCCATTAATTGTTTCTGAAAGAACGTCTTTTTAACATGGAAAATTTTGAATCTATGGGTGCTTCTGTTGAATGTGGGTGGAATCGAATCGTGAACGCATGAATCTAGTGACAAGGTGGATCCAACAACCTTATTCAGAAATCTTTTGGAAATTTAAGATATTTGATATGTTCTAAACTTGATATTCTTTCACGAAGTGGGACAATTGTTTGTTGGTATGTGGAGTAGTCACAAACTCAAACTCAAACAAAAGCTACTAAAGAATTTCGAGGGATGTTAAAGGAACAATATTGGTATTTAAGGGATTTTAGTTAACATAGAAGCCAAAGATACGTAATAACTCTATAGATTCATCTGTAGATTTCTTGAAATTAAATACAATTTCCTATTTAATTTCGAGTCGCATGTTCTTCTCCCTCGAGCAGTTCGAAAGGCTGCTCTCGGCTTTAGCCAACAATTAACAGAAATGCATGTGGGTGGGGGCATCATCGTTCCATGATTGAGATCTAATTAGTCTTTGCTCGATCAATTCCGTTTCAAAGATACTGCTACAGAACTAGACTCATCTTTTCTCCCTTTTTGCAACAAAAGCTGCAGAAATCAATCGCTCTAGTGTTGGTCAGGTCGCGGAAAGCATGACCGTAATCAGATGGACGGTGCTTGGTCCCTTCTCCTCCTCCTCCTCCTCCTCCTCCCTCTGCAACTGATCTGCATAAAGCGATCGAAGCTAAAGAAAAGCCTTCTTTGAATCCTCCATTGCAGTATCTTTGAAATGCATGCAGCTTTTCTTTTTTTTATTATTTTCACATCCAAAGCTGGCGGCAACATGACTGCTTGCTTTCTCATCAGTTACTTGCAGTTTGATTTATACTTGATGTTGGAGGCAAATTTACGGCACCATGCGAATTGCAACAATGCTTGTCTGGGATTGGCTGTATTCTTGTCTGAAAACATATGAGCAGCAACTAATAAATTTTATAGCCAAGGAGAAAAGTTTTTTGTTTTTTAATTTCTCTGTGTTCTGAAGGATAAAATTTAATGCCTGTATTGGATTCATTTATCTTCCAGTTAATCTGTCCTTACATTGTCACCATAAGAAGGCCTGCCTCACATATATTTTCAGAGAGAGAGAGAGAGGTGCCACCGACATTACCTGGACACCTTGAAGCCTTGCCTTATAGAAGGGAGGGTTGTAATGTGGCAGAGACGAGCGCAATCATACAACCCTCTGTAAAAACATCATCTCTACCCTTTGAATTCGGAGCTGCAAAAGGTTCACTGTAAAGAAAAGAGCCAGGCCATGGAGTAAGCCTGATGCTACGTGAAAGAGATAATTAATGATTTCTCCCTCTTTTTCTGCTTGATCAGGCTTTTGATGATTCAAGAACATCCTTGAGGTTCGGTTTCTAAAGAGGAAAGTGGAGTAGATTTATGTGTTTAATATTATATTAAGTTTTCATACCGAGCTTTAGAAGCACCATGATGGGGTTTCCACATCTTGATCGCCACTGCCATGAAGAGCTTCGTGGTCTCCCTTATTTAGCCGCAGGTCCGGCTGCTTTCTACGATCTAGCAAACAACAAGATACTGTAAGTTTCTTCCACTTCAATTCTTGTGTTCTTCCGCGATCATCTTTAATTCTCCTACTGATTAATTTTCTGCAGGAACTGTGGCGATACCCTATCAAATGCTTATGGCCGAGGATTGCTGCTATCCAGCCCCGGATACTGCAACTTAAACCATGAGGCATCGCCTATAAGCTCACAGCTTATTCAAGAAATAGGGTTTCAGTGGCCTGCCAACAAGGAACAAGCATTCACGAACCAGCTGCTGCAAGAAGAACACCAGCTGATCATCCTTGAGAAGGTGAAGGAGGAGTTGCTGGGCCTTAGGCCGCTGCCGCCGAGGAACTTGTCAGAAAGCTCAAGCTTCGACGCATACGGCTGCATGGCGGCATTGGCAACTCCGGTGTTGCTGGAGCCGCCGTCGACGACCTTGGACATGGATCTTCCGGCGCTAGAACTGTGGGGTTCTGGCTTTGATCGCCATCTGCAGGAGTCAATTCCGGCCTCATTTTTCCTGCACCAAAAGGTGTGTGCATGCTAGCTCCCTGTTAGAACATTTGCATAAACCATGCATGAAACAAAATTTTCAAACATATCCCAAACTCTTTTTTCAAAAATATTAGATCACGGTCAGCCTCCGTACTCTCTAGGACCATAATTGTGTAAGATATTGACGTCCTTCAGTTAACTGAGAAAGAAAGGAAAGTAAAAGGAGGAGAAAAAAAAACATATAATTTTTGGTCAGATTCCTTATACTTTTTTCCCCACCTAATTATCTGATACGTAGGAGATTTTTCATTTTCGTAGGAACTCTATTTTTCTTCTTCTTCACCACTAGTTTCAGGGCCCGACAGTGCCAATGGCATATAGTACATCTCTCTTTTCAGCTTTACTGAATGCCCGAACGATCTTTTAATAAACGAAAGTTACTGCTCGTTGTTTCTTTAGTTTGCTAGCTAACACCCTGTCTCCATCCTCACTGTCGCATGCTTTGGAGCTACAGTCTGTGATCAGTGGAGCAACAACAGAAAATAGACGATGCAATTCTACCCGGGAACAAAAACTATCTCAAACACCAGCACTCAGAAAACCTTGGTTTGAGCACCGTTCTTCTATCTCTCCTTTAAAGGTGATATATATTTAACACTAGATGCAGTTTTTAGCTTTTTAAACCAAACTAAATGTATATATAACATAGTATTTGTTGAACCTGATTGATTCTTAATCACTTCTTTTTTGTTTTCAAACAAAAAAAAAGATTAGAAAGGAGAAACTGGGAGACAGAATCGCAGCATTACAGCAGCTGGTGGCACCATTTGGCAAGGTAATCTATCGTGAGTTTTGTCATGAGTTAATTTCTTTTGCTAACAAAGCAATATACATGCAGACGGACACAGCTTCAGTGTTAATGGAGGCGATTGGTTACATCAAGTTTCTTCTAGACCAAGTTGAGGTAATCAGTAATCCCAACATGTGATAATACACTTGGAACCATTACACACACACACACACACACAAAATTTTTTTTTACATGTTTTCTTCCAGATGTTAACTGAAGAATACATGAGATTATCTGGAAATAAAAGATCAAGGACAGTATTGCAAGAGGTAACAGTCAAACTATTTGATAAAAAACTCCAGCTCATTCTGGTTTCTGGTAACAGCGTACTGATTGACTGATCCTTTTTTGAAATTACAAGGCACTGAAGGGGGAGGAGAGCTTTGAGACAAAGGGAAGTTTGAGGACCAGAGGACTTTGTTTGGTGCCTTTGTCCTGCATATCATACATAGTTTCTGAAGAAACTGATTGAATCTCTTATCTATATTGTTTCCCAAGAGTGTTAGGTTTATTTAAACTAGCTAGTAATTGCTTCCTTTATGCTGTAGTCCCTATCTTAACGAAGTTTCTCCTTAGCATATCATCCATTTATCACTTGTAATACAATCAGACAGTGAAGTTTGGGTTGGACGACGCCAATTTGATCACCTTGTAGTTGATATGAAGCAATACTGAATGTTTGTAAGAAATGTTGGCTAAGAAGTTGTTGGTAGCACACCCAAGACAAGCATACTCATCAATGTACAAGAGGAATAAAACGAGGAGAAAATAAAATCTGGAACACTTTATTACGCAGATTGTATATTCAAACTACACACCTCTAGGACTCTTTAAATACACCATGTAACCCATGAAAATAGGAGAAACTAATTCTACTAATTTATTCTATGAAAATAGAAAAAGACTAATTCCACTAATTTATCCCATGAAAATAGAAAAGACTAACTCTACTAATTTATCCCATGAAAATAAGAAATCTTATCACCACTAATGCAAGGAAGAAAGAAAAAAAAACATGGTCATAACTTATCATGTTCGGATTATATGCTCACATTACTCCTCCTAATCCTGACATGGCTCTAAATCACAGACGTCGAGTAGTTGTCGCATGGCAGCTAACTTCACTCCTAGTAATGCTTTAGTTAATACATCGGCTCGCTGTTCTCCGGTATTAATGAACTCAACCACAATCTGTTTCTTCTCAATACATTCTCTGATAAAATGGAACCTTGTATCTATATGTTTGCTGCGACCATGAAATATTGGATTCTTCATGATAGTTGGCAGGAAGACCTGATGGGTTGAGGATCGGACATCAAGCAGAGAAAGTCCTTCGAGGAAGGATAGGCTTGAGGGAGAGCCCAATGTGGTCCT